>VZRE01015336.1:992425-1149092 GCA_013396775.1 Cephalopterus ornatus
AAGTTTCCAGCCTGAAATTCAGAGTTATAATCCAAAAGAGACAGTTTGTTTCCCTCATCTCAAAATGTGCTTTGTAACCACAACTTTTCATTGCTGTAGTCTGGGAGGTTGCCTGCTATTCTCTGAAGGATGGTTGCCATTTTTGTTCTAATCCTAAAGTAAAGTTCACATACCACCCTAGTGAACACGCTGCCCGGCTCTCCAGATGTCCTTGTGTCAAGCAGACAGCAGACACAACATCCAGTTCATTTAATTTTTTTTATAATGATTATTTTATATTTTTATGATGTCTACTGAAAACTAAGGGGTTTACTTACAAATTCTTCATTTTAAATTTATTTACATTAAAAAAAAACCCACATAGAAAAAAGATTTATTACAATGCAACTCAATGAGTAAAGAAAAATGTAGGGATAGAAAAATTGCAATATGCTTTTAATCTGGAAAATAAACCTTCAAAGAAAAGGGTTTAACAGTGGCCAGTATAAGTACAGAGTAACTAGGTTTAGGTGTGAATATAAAAGCAGTATAATGTCCAATAGTTCTCATTTGCTCACATCTCAGAACTGCTGTACTTCATTTTCTGTTAGTACAAACCATATAACAGAATATTACGAGTCATTTGAGGTCATAATTAAAGTTCTTTGACATCTGCCTTTTTTCTATTAGTCACGACTACCAGATGTCCATGTCATGGGAACTGAAAATTATTAGTCTAATCATGTTTTTAATAAAAAGTAACAGAAACTTGTACATTTTAAAGTTGCTGAGCATAAGCTTGCCAGACTAAAAGAGCTTGAAGGGCTTCTTCCCTTTATATTTATATTTGTCTCATGTTTTTATGTTATTTTTTGTTTCATTGGTTCAGTGCTCTGTTCTTCCATCGTGTGCATTGCTCAGCCAGTTTGACCCCACTGACAGAATAAACTGAGTTTAACATATATTTTTGTTAGACTGATACCTGCCTGTATTTCAGTCCACTGTGACTACACTGCTTGTTCCTTTACCTGTATATTGATCAGTTTTATTTTATAGGGCAGCTGTACTAAGAGCACTGTTGTTGTCGATTGTCTTTATTTGTGCTCTCCTGCTGGTCTATTCTTGCTGTATTGATTTGACTTTTTATGCATTGCTTTCCTTCTACCACATTAGCACCCATTCACCAGTTTAATGATCATGGCACTGTACAGAGTACAGTATATTGGCTTGTTAAATCATTTCCATCGTATTAATTTCTACTTATATGTAGTACTGACCTATTTTTACTGTGCCACTTCCAAAATTGTCTTTGTTTATCCAATGCTGGCTGTCCTCCACTGCTATAAGCATCCCTACTTTTCAGTAGCTCTATTTTTAATGGCTTTTCATTTTGTTTTGTTTCCTCTTCTCTCACGATTCTTTTTTTAGCTTTTTTTTTTCCCTGTACTTTTACTACGCTTTAAAACTTGTGGAGATGCTTAATTTGATGTTATGAGCTAATCCGTTTAAACACACAAGCTCAACTCTTCTTCTTTCTCTTTGTCCTTATACCTAGAAATGATAGTATCTTGATCAAAGACCTTGGAATTTTTATTCTTAGACTTTTTTAGTCCCTATTTGGATGAGGTTATTGGCACGGGCTGAGAGACCTGGATGCTGGGGCTCCTTGGGGCTATTCATTGTCATCTATGTTATGCATTATATTATGTCATTAAATTATGCCACTACTCATTTGGTTCTGGGGAGGATGGAGAGGAGATGGATGGAGAGCTCTGCAGTACATCTGATTTTCAGCTGTGGGAAGGGAAGGGGGAAAAAGGGAGGTGGAGCAGGGGAAAAGCTAAGACCACCTCTTTCCTCTCAGGAGCAGAGGGTTCCTGAGAGGGGACTGAGGATGCCACACAGTGCCTGGAACCATATTTTCTACTGAACATTTGGTGGCAGCAGGAACTAAATTGCTTGTAACTTTCTTTGGAAATAGTGTCTTCAGTGCCGTTAACTGGGATATGACGAGATATGGACAGAGCTGGTGATGTGCTCCACCCTTTCATAGGAACATGTTTGTGATTAATATATTTGGGGGTTTTTTTCCTGTTTTTATTTCTCCCTCAACCTTTTCTTTTTGTCAATCAGAAATCACAGGCTTGTTTGAATGGTGAAAAGCAGAACTTTAATCAACAGAGCTTGCATTTATCTGGAGATCAGACTTTCCTCACATGTCTCCAAGAAAATTCTTTGCCTACATTAGCCATAGGCATGTTCTGACTCAAGACTGGGGTTATTTAACTCTTTGTATGGCCTGATAGGTTCACTTTAACCTGGGGATAATACAGTATAGACCTGGTATGATAATACCTTGTTTTTCCAAGCCATGTTAGAGGCAGAGGTGAGTAGGGCAAAACCTAGTCTGTGATTTCAGTGGATAGCCTGACAGACAGTGTGGAAATTTGGGATGTGCACAACCTACTCAGTTCCTACTTCATGATGTAGTGTGGAAATTTGGGTTGCTGATTTATTAATTTTTTTTTTAGGGTTCACAAAAAATGCAAAATAGTAAATCTAATAAGTCAGGTTTTAAGTGTCGTTTGGCCATGAAACAAACTTTTCTGAAATATGCAATGAAAAGTGACATCACACTCATCACTATCCTGTTTTAAATTTAAACTACCCTGCCTTGCATAATCAATTACTTACAGAAAATTGTAAAGCCCTTAAAATTCTGAAATGGTTTCTGGCATTTAATTATATAAGATTTTTGACCTGGCTAGGCAGATAATGTTAACACAGCTTTAATACTAAACAAGACTGAACATGTGTGTGCTTGACTTTTATTAAACTCCTACTGAAGAAACAGATTAATTGGAGGCTGATTCATTGGTGAACAGGCGTTAAAGACAGAAGGACCTTCTCACATTTTGTTCTGTTACCCAGGCTTATGCCATCTCAGGTTGGCAAGGAGATCCCAACTGTAGTGTTTTGAAATGTAACTGAAAGAAATTTTAGAATAACAGGTGCAAAAAAAAAAAAAAAAAAAAAAAAAAAAAAAAAAAAAAAAAAAAAAAAAAAAAAACCCAACCCCCCTATACCCCAAAAAAAAAAAAAAAAAAAAAATAAAAAGAGGGGAAAAAAAAGTGAGTCATTTTCAAAATGCTGCTCTGATTCCTTCCTATTCTCTTGTGCCAAATGACCACCTGACACCTCTCTGACACAGGTATTGCCCAGATAGGTTTTCATTAGTGATGTTAAAAGTGTAAATGGGATCATGGGAGCCAGCATCTGTCACAATGATTTCCTACATGATTATTACTTCTCCCCCGCCTTAGAACAATTTTTAAGAAGATGTGTACAAGCTGTGATTAAACCACTTCAGATTAAGCTCAAAATAAATTGAAAAAGTCCTTCTTAAAGCTCTCATTTAACAGTGCTTTACATCCATCTGCAAAATCAGAGCTTTGCTTGCGAGCACCCTCGGAATAGCCCACTTCCCACAAGGTAGCAGAGGTTAAAAATAAAATAGCAAGAAATCCGTGGCAAAGCACATGTGAGATTAACGGGGTGAAAGTACTGGAGTGGAGAGCTGTTTTCTTCTGTCTGAGCTCCTCGTTCTGTCGCACAACCCCCAGTCTGGAAATCTTAACACTGACACTTTTGTACAGATCGGTTTGTTAGCGATTTCAGATTTTAATTCAGCACCCTCGCTTGATTATTACTGACATTTCTGTTCTGTAATACCAGGAGAGAGAGAGAGAGAGAACGTGTATAAACAGATTTTTGCATGAACTAGGTGGTGGGCAATTTTGACATCAGCTCCCGAAACTCGAGAGAAATGCATTTGCTTTCAAGGTGTATTTCTGGGATTAAAAAAAAAAAAAAAGGGAGATGTGATCTGGGAGGCTCAGCTGTGCTCTTTGGTAGCTCCAGGTGGAATGCTGCCGATTTCTGGGTGTTTGTGGGAAGCGGGAGACTCTCCTGCCTTTATTTGGTTCTTGTGTGAAAGTGGGAGAAATGAAAGTATTTTGACAATTACCCATTGAGCTTTTCACTTCATTCAAATCTGCGGCGCAGCGCTGAAGTTGGTGAGTGGGTGTGCAAGGGAGAAGCACAAAAACAAAAACACGTACTATAAAAGCAGGCTAAAAGCTTGCACAGCCCCCTGCAAATTAAAATCTCTGCATTTAATAAAGTCCTAGGTTTTTAAGCCATCTATTCCTCTATCTTCGTTACTCCTGAACATTAACAATACTGGTAAAAATTAACCTCTGATGTAAATCACTTGGATTTAAATACATTTTACAGCTTAATTTATGATATGGTTTGGGTCTCTTATGTTTTATGAATGTTTATTTTCCCTTTACAATCCAAAATTGTAGAAATTAAATACCATTATGAAATTCTGAGCTGAATTACATTCTCTTACAGGTTTGTATGTACACTTATGCTTAGTGTTGTGCAGCAATAGCAAAAAATATTTCGGAATTATTATTACAGCTGTTTCCAGGATTAGGGGTAAAATACCCTTTTTTATGTTTTAGTTATTAGTTCATTATATCTGGCATTCTGCAGGTAAAAACATCAAACCCTAAATTGAAAGCTAAAAAAAAAATACAAAAAGAAATGCATTTAAAACAAGATTCTTATCTAATGTTGTAGCTCAGCATATTTTCTGACTTTCTAAATATAATTTATGAACTGATTTTTCAGCTGTATATATTAAGTCCCTGAGCTGGATTAGAAAAATTTAATATAAAATACAATACATGTACAAGCAGTTTTAAAAAGGTATCTCCATGGCTATATATCATAATAAACTTTCTTAATATTTGCATTGCAACAGTTGATTTCTGATTTTTTTTTTCCTAGTGTAATAGAGCTAAAACACAATAGCTGAAAGGTGAACTTTTTTGTATTTCAACATTCCCAGCCTGGTAAAACTGTTCCGCTTGCTACATGATGTTATAAATATCAAGATTAGTTTCTTCTAAAATTACCAGTGCCAGCTGCATTCAGTTTCCCCTGTTCTATAGTATTTTGTTACCAGTGTTCTCAGTTTAGTGTAAGGGGTTTAAAAATCAAATTAGTCACAAAAATCTCCAATATTAAAATCTTTTTATATGTTTCCCATGTATTTTAAATGTTGTCCATAAATCCACTTGCCTTGCTGAGTCAAATACTCCCACTAATATCACTGTTCTTCTTGCCTTTTAGCCCAGTATGCTCCTACCTTAACAAAAACCATTTTAATATCTTCCCTGGTACCCAGCACCTACAATTTAGATAACTGACAATCATGAAATTATCTGTAGCAGGGGCTTCTCTATTTGTGCCGGTAGATTTTTCAGACATGAAGGCATAAATATATACCTATAGCCTTCCTTTAAAAAAATAATCCACTGTATTTTGACTGCAGTAGTCAAAGAATTTTTTAAGAATTTAGTTGAATCATGAACTCTATTAGTGCTGCAGCAGAAAGTAGCAATTTCTGCCATCCTGAAGTTCTTATAAAATCTTGCTTTTGAACCTGTGTGTATTTAAGTTCTTCAGCTGACATCCTTTCAGTCTGGGAATCTGACATACGGCCACTAAACCAGGATTAATTGAGCACTTCTGTGCAGTACAAAACATTCTTTATATATTGACAAATATTTCTAAAAAATGGATTGGTATTTTTGCTGTTAATTGTTTCATTACTGACCTTTACCTCTGCAGACATATGCAGTTTTCGTTTTTTTGGGAGAGACTTTCAAAATATTTTTTTTTTAAGTGTCCAATGCTCAGTGCTAGCAGTGACATTTTTACAGTCTATTCAGAAGCATATATTTCACTCTTTTGTATCTCATTTCTTTCTATTTATTTAAAACAACTTAGCATGGAAAATCTTGCAGATTTAAGTGACAGTGATGATGTACAATATGCATAAAATGAGCCTGTCCCTACCCGTGGTGTGTATTGCTAGGGACTCCATTGCAATATTTACAGTTAAACTAAACTTTTTCAAATGAAGCAAAATTGCATTTGTTTTGCAGATTTGCTCATCATTAAATGTGAAACATTTCACATTTGTCTTTTTGAGTAATTGGCTTTTTAAAATGATAAGGTGCTCTGAACACTTGTTATGTGGATAGGTCTGACGTTGTATCCCAGAAATCCATATGCCATACAGACAGAACAGAAGAAAGATATTCACAAGCATGTCACAGATTGGACTGAAGCAAGCCAAAAACCAAAGTGCCATGGCATTAACAATAGCACCAGATTTACTGTCACGATTGCAATCTGTGCTGTATCATAGACAGAAGGAGAACTTTTGATAGGTAACACCTCAGTGTTTTTTAAATCTTTTTGGCAAATTATCATTTTCATTATATTTTTGCCTGCCATATAATATTATTATAATGGTATTAAGTCACTCACACACACACACACACATGCACACGCACAAAGTTTATTAGCCCTCAACAAAAGGGCTGATTTATCTCCTGTGCTAACTATTCCTCAACAAATAGGAAGGTATTTTATTAAAAATTAACACACATTTAAGGACGAATCGTCCACAGAAGTAGCAGGGATTTTTCGAATGGGCACTAAGTTAATAGAATCTTAGTTAATAAAGTCCTAGTTAATAAAATCTTAGTTAATATAGCTAATAAAGCTACAGGAAAAAGCCATGAGCACCAAGAAAAGCTCAACAGCTCAGAAGTTTCCAAAGTCTGAAGGTAGTAAAGAAGCAAAATTAGGGGGAAATGTTTTTTTTCTGGGGCTCAATCCCAACTGACTGCATTTTCCCATTGCTGGCATGTAGATGTTTCTTTTTGACCATAAAATTGTACATTTTCTTCTCATGTAAAAAAAAAGCTGCATAAAGCAGATCTGGCAATACCATAATTCATGTTGAGCTCTGGTAAGTGCTGAAAAAGATTTACAAACTCACAGCTTGACACTGAGCCCACATGTTGGGTAGAGTAGAGAAAAAGCTCTAGAAATACTACATAGAGCTTCCTGGCAGCAAACAGAGAAACATCAGTCAATTGTTTTTCTGAATTGAAAGCCACCTTGGGACCTTGTTGAAAATAACGTCTCTGCCTATCTTTTCTGCAGTTTAAATTACCTGGCTGGGGGAGTTGTCCTGGGGCCATTCACAATAGGCTCTTTAATGAAAGAAAAACACTGAAATTCTCACTTTATGTGAATTATAGATTTGAAACACAGTTCATGTAGGAAACGAGAATCGCAAGAGCGCAGGCAAACCTACCTAAGCACAAGTCTGAGTGTTGCTACCTTCTTTGCACTGGAAAATACTTTTATTATACTTTTTGAGCATCCTCTTCTGCAAGCCTTCATCTCAGATATCTCTCTTGTCTGAAATCATTGGAACTACTCATGTGAGAAACGGTTGCTTGCATAATTTAGCTCACTACGTTGTACTTAAAACTATATTGGCAGCGTAGTTTGGGCTTGATATTCTTTGAAACGTTTCAAAGTTTACAGTGGTGATGCTGCTGTGTTTTGCATTCGCTCCCATAAAATACTGTGTTGCCACAAAATGTTGTGGGAGCTTCATTTAAATACCATGAGCTGTGCACGCCTGCCTGGAGCCTGGGCAAAATCAGAAATTGCTTTAAATTTTGTTTGAAACCAACAGTAGTAAATTTTTAACAACTTTCTTTTTTTTTTTTTCCCTCTCCCAGTTTCTAAAGGTTTGGCAAAGCTGGTTTAGGTTCACTCCAGTTTGAGGGGAGCATCTACACATATCTCCAGTCTCCACTCATGCTGATGGAGACATCACTAAAGATAAATCATTATTAGCACTAGCTCAGTTTCCACTTTCCTGGACTTTTCTTGCTGCTGTGGCTTGGTGTAGGAAGGAAACACGTGAAAGGGTTAAAGATCTAAAAGGTGAATCCTTTTTGAGGATGTTGCCATGAGTGACAGCATGTGGTTTTACCTGCTTCCCTCCCAGCTGTGCAGGTATTTGATATTTTCTCCCAGACTTGGGGCTGTTGCAATTTACCACTCTGGGAAGGGCAACTCCTTGAATAAACCTAATTGCAACTTTCCCTACCTGCTTGCAGAGCTTTACCGTCTCTCTGATCTTCACTACCGGAGTCAATAATTTGTTTGAACAAGTTCTCCATCTAATCATTAACACGCTTAAAGCCTGTAATGAGCTCTGTATCCATGCAAATGCATCTTTTTTAAATTCTTGTGTAGATTTAAGGGCATTGTTTCCTCGTAAAATGGAAATCAGAGATTTCCTCACATAAATGCTGCAGTCCTTAATAAGGGATGGATCAACTGCAACTTTCTAAGTTTATTTCATTTTACAGTAATTTTATCCTTATATTCTGTATTTGGGATATTTTTAAAGAAAAGAAATAACACTTTTAAATCTGTATCAAATCAAATGCCTCAGATTTTCTTCAACCACTCTTATCTTCCTAGAGTAGTCAGTGAATGAACGGTTTCAATTCAGAAATTGAAGGCATTTATGAACAGATTTTTTTCAACTTTATCAGCTGCTGCTCAATTCTCATTGTATTAATATAATGATACTTCCAGATAAATAAAGAAATTTAGGACTTTAACAATTTAAATAACTAGACAGGCAACCAGATTAAAATGGGGACCATTCACGCTCCGCGCGACAGCTCGGAGGACGCTGGCAGAAGAGTAACCAGCTCAGTGAAAAATCAGAAACTGTGATTGCTACTTAACAGTGCAGCTTTTCACAGTAGCTCAGCACAAAGTTATTTAGCACAGGTGTTTCTGTAAGTCTGATACATTGGGAAAATTCACAAGGTTCTCCGGCTCTCTTGCTCCGTGTCGGCTGTGAAGTTGGTCCTGCGATGCAGCAAACGGGTTTCTAGTAGGAAATAGAGCGTAGAGGCAAATGAGCAAGTTCAAACGTAGGGACTGATCTAGATTCATTTGCTTGGTTGCTAATTTTTGTAACGCATGACAGTAGTGAGGTGAGCGACCTGTCATCGAGCAAAAGCGGCGAAAAACAGGGATGAGTTATCGTTCGGAGTTAAGCGTGAAACTAAGATCCTGTTCTCTCTGTCGATAAAAGCAGCTTTCCAAATAACATGGATATCAGTCCCCCTCCTTTGTTAAGCAAGGGTTTTGATAAATATTCACCTATTTTCATATTTCTCACTAGTTTCTTTGGATATTGTGTGTTTGTCTGCTATCAGCCTGTTGGTTTGCATTTCAACAAGAGATGAAATTGCTATAATTTAATTTCTAAACACCTAAAAAACTCTCAGCAATTTTTTTTTCCTTTTATTTCTCAAGTTATGGCAGTGTCTAATTTATGGCTTAATTCTTTGTAAGGTCATCCTCTAAGTGAGTGACTTCTAGTTAATCTCAGACATGATGAGTTTGGCTGTGATAGAGAATCAGTTCGTCTGTTCTCAGACAGAAAAGAGTGAGTTATGGGGATTGTTGGCAATTGAAGACTAAGAGTTTAACTGAAAGCTAGGTGCAATTTCTTACATAGTTGTTATTTTTCTCCTGCTATTTTCAAGGTATTTTGTCTGTGTTTTTACTAATATAGCCAAAGTTTTTAAAAAATCATATTTTTTGTGTTCTTCAAGTAGGTATGTAAGATTATTACTGCGTATTTGCTTCTAGCAGTGAAGGAACCAATAGCTGGCAGGGGCTTTTTGTAGTTATTTTGGTTTTCTCCCCCTCTAATTCCTTGATGAGGCATTCGTTTCTCTCAGTTGGGCTGGAAGGTATAGCTTTCTTTTGCTGTTAGGCTTACAAGTGATAGCTAACTTTATTTCTTGTGGTTCTGCTGTTAATTTACATGCAGCTCTTACTGACTGTCACTAACATATCTTTTGTTCCCTGAAATATTCACTCTGTGAATAAATATAACTTTTCTGCTATTTTCTGCTCGGGCTGATTGGCTCATTTCACTCTTGTGACTGAAAACAGCTCAAGCACTCAGATTCTGCACGTTGCCTATTGCTTAATGAAGTACCTTGCTGAATCAGGGCTACCGTGTTCCGGCAGATGAAAGGGAAGCACATAAGAAGCTGTACTGCCAGGTTCTGCTTTGAATGTTTTCCTTTTAATCAATTTTTAGACTTATTAGCATAGAGGATCATGGTTTTTGAGAAACAAATAAAAGCTTCAAGTCTGAGTCTTGAAAGCACTGGGAAATGTTAATGTAATTGGTTCTGTTTATAGTTCAAACTCGCTTGCATGTCTCTGCTTAGACACGACTGGTAGAGTCTTCCAGCCTGGTAGTTCTTCCAGCTCAGGTCTACTAAGTTAGTACCCCAAATCACTGGGAAGTAACCTATGAGTTTCCTTTGTCAGAATCAAGAATCTGAGAGCATTCTTAATTATCTTAGTGGTAGGAGAACGTTGCAAGCATTAGGTCACGGGTCGGGTTGCAACATATCAACGGTAACATAACACTTTCAGAAACTCAAGTCTGAAATTCCAGTTTCCTTAAGACTTTCTCTTTTGCCTCTCAGTTTAACACCTATGCTACTGATGGTATGTTGCTTTTGATTTGTCCTGTGCCGTGGAATTTGGTGAGGGTGATAATGTACCCAGAATTTTGGACAACATGGTGAGGAGGGCAAGAAATGAGTGGGTCAGGGGTCTGTGAGGAGATCCTCTGGTCACAGCCCCTGTGTATCTGCACTTTGGGTTGCTGTAAAACCACGACTCTCTTGGCACAGCATCCTCAGGGCTCAAATTAGTATGCAAAGATGACACCTTTGGACAAGGAGAGCGTAATGTGTTTTAAACCACTTCAGTTCTTTGCCATGGGTGCTGTACTTTCACTAGTGCCAAGAAATGAAGCAACAACAATGGTGTTGAAGGGATTCAGATAAATATGGTTTTATGGCACAAAGGACTCGACCTCCATTCCTGGCCTTGATAATTTTGTGTATTTTTAGCTTCCCTTATATTTAGATACTGGAGTTCCTGAACAAGCTGTCACCCCAAACCTGCATTTGCCCGTACTGCATCATCCCAAAGCTTGCAATAGAAATGAATATCAGGCTTTCAGACACAGCATATTTAGAAAAGAGAGACAGAGTCTGCCAAATTCCCAAAATCCACTTCCCAATTCCCCTCACGAATAGCAGGAAATTACTTGTTATCAGTGGGTAATTCAACCACAAACGTTATTGATTATCCAACCTCAATCTTTACAGTCTTGATGGCCAAATATTTTGCAATCATTCTCCCTATTTAAAACTAGAAGACGTGATTTTTATTTTGGAAAAATGGAGTTTTTCAAATTTTCTGCATGCCACATCACATCGTGGCGCGTCCCTCCAGATTGTCCAGTGTGATAGCCAGAAGCTTGACTGACAGATGTCAAAGTGTACATCATGTTCTAATACATGAGAAAAGCCTACATTATTGAAAAAAAATAAAATCAGATGCTTGCAAAAACTATACATATTTTTAAAATAACTTATTTAATTTTAATGCTTGTTATTTGGTATATCCCAGTGCATGCCAGAAACTCTAAGATCTAGAGAGGAAGTATGTGTTTCTTATATTTTTTCCTAATTTCGCTGTATTTCTTACAGTTGCAGAATGTTGATCTGAGTAGGTTCTCTTCTTTCTGAGCTACATAGTCAGATATATGAGTAATTTTTCACCCAATGACCACTAGCTGACCAAATTCACTTAGTTTAAGAAATTCCCTGAGTTCTGAGCTACATTCTCCCTTCATAGAAAAGCTCCCCTTAGACACCTATTGTGAAAAGATAATTTGATATTTTGGTTATGTGTTATTTTTAAATAACATTTTGAGTAACCTTCTGTCATTACTAAACTACCATATAGAGCAGCTGATAAATTTAAAGGCCAGTGCAGTTCCAAAATGACTAAATAAAAATCCAAGGATCCTCCAACACTTGAAAACTGGTTTGAGACTATCAGAATAATTTGGGGTCATACAAAGTTCCACCTTTTTACAGATTACAATAGTTTCTAATTTCAAAAATTAGAAGATATTATTCTTCCAAATAAACAGTCTCCATACTATCTATACTGTGATGCTGCTTATTACTTAAAATAACTTCATTCACAAATGAAATAAATTTTCAAAACTGTGTAAGAATGGTTTGGGAACTGCACTGGCACCCTGGAAGTGTTCAAGGCCAGGTTGGATGGAGCTCTGAGCAACTTGATCTAGTGGCAGGTTTCCCTGCCCATGGCGGGGAAACCTGATGATCTTGAAGGTCCCTTCCGACCCAAACCATTTGGTGATTCTATGATTTGAAACATCCGTGCTCTTCTGTACTCAGTTAAGAACCATATTTCCTGTTTTCTCACAAGGTTGTGACTCCTTGGAAACTAGAGCTCAGATAGGTGACAAAATGCATTCATCTTTGTCCTGAATCTCAACAGCATAGTTTTTAATTAAAATACTAATTTTTTAAAACAGAAATCTTTTCAATTGTTGCAGTTGGAAATGTTTGTTTTCTTAAATGGATGCAATAGCCTTATTCAAAACATTTTTCAACCTGCTTAGCTTTTCCTAATATTTACATACAAATAAAGACGGAAAGAGGCAAACCCAAGATGCTTTGCATTGTTTGCTCCCTGCGTGCAAGTGAAGATAATAGCCAGTATCTTTTCCTGCCTGCACCACTTAGGAACTTGACACAGCTGGCAGAATACGTGTTCAGATCATGGACCAACTTTGATGTTGTACATTGTTATTAAACAATAGCTGGCATGGCCGTGTCGCCACAGGGTATTGCACTTACCGTTCAGCAGACCTGGTTTTATAGAAAGGGACCTCCTGCCTCTTTGCCCCAGGCCACAAAAACTTTTACTGCAGAGATGATGTTTTGGATCTCAAGCAGTAGGAGGAACCTTGTGGTGTTGTATTGGCTTTTGGGAAGTTAGTAAAATAACATATACGGCTATTCTGGAAAATGACCACATGTTCTACATGCTCACTACACAGAGATGTTCTGAGTCACAAGAAAAAAAAAAAAGAAAAGGGAAAAGAAACTATCCAAATGAGAAGAAAATGGTAACTTTAACAATGAAAATCCCATTCAGTAGTGCTGTTTCATCTCTAAGAGATGGTTTATTCAGCAGCGGGTACCAATCCCCACAAGAAACATCTGCTATCAGAGGATTTGCAGGTACACCTTTGTTCACTGCTCACTGCGTTTGTGTCAGTATTATAATTCAGCAGGTTTCTGCTTTTCACACAAACCAGGATTAGCACTGACTTGGGCTGGAGGGCATTCAAGCTGCTGTTCTTCTTTTAGCTGTATTTCTCTGTAAACATCTAATTGTTTCAAAAAGTGATGTACAGTATGCAAAAACCTGAATTCAGTGCAAATAAGCCTGTGCAGCTCTAAACTTAACAGGTGTTCTCATTAGTGTAAGTAGACAAGGAACGATTCTTGAAAGTTTTATAAATACTTATAATCATGGCCAAATACGTTACTATAAGTATAAAGATACTTATAGCAACATGTCTTTTTTCTTATTGTGCAATTTCAGGACTTATTAATAGGAGACATGTGTCCATAAATGACATCCTAAGAACCAGTACTGGCTTCTTCCTGAAAATAATGTAGCTGTGAAATGCTCTGCTACTGATGAATAAATTTCTGGCTAAAATAAGAGTCAACAAAATGAAATCTTTACACATAGCACATATATATTTTAAATATATATCTTTGCTTGCTCTGAAAGCAGAGCATTCATTCTCCCTTTGATATTTTTGTTTGTTACAGGGACTTATCACTTTGAGTCTCACTCACATACATCATAAAGTGTTATAACATGCATATAAAATTGGACAGGAGGACCATTCATCACTGGGTATTGTCCAGCTGGTAAAACGAAGAAAGACAGGACTTCTCTGAGAAACCATTGCCAATATCTCTGTGTGTGGCTGTGTAATATATGGCTTCAGATTGCAAAGGCAATAACAGTAAAATATTACCCCAAGGAGAAAAGTAGCTTGCAGTAGGTATTCATACATCGCCTTTAGTCTTCGTCTGTGGACAAAATGTGCAATTGCCTATTCCCCAACTTCCCACTACGTGCAGACACAACTGAGTTGTGTCTTAATTATTATCTCCTGCTTCTCTACTTTTACCAGCTTTTGGGGTACTTATTTCTTGCTCCCCAAGACTGGTGACTTCCATTCTCCCCTGACTTTGGCTTGAAGGCTGTCAGAAGTCCATCCAGTGCATCCATGGGGCTGGAGCAGAGGGTAACACGGGCAGCGGGGACACGGCAGGCTGAACACAAGTGGCTGACATCCAGGATGGTCATCTGCTGCCTGTCTCACATTTCCCTTTCTGCTCTTTACCCTCTGAAGGAAACCTTTGTTTTTCAGAGGCCGATCTCAGTATTTCAATTGTCTCGCACGGGGCAGAATACCAGTATGGCAGATCAGCAGGCAATTCTTCCCAGTGCATTCCCTGGATGTTTAGCAGAGAGTACTTTCTGTTCCTTACCTTCCCCTTTGCTCAAACGGCATGTGTTTTCCTCACACACAGCTCCAAGCGCAGCAAGAAATAAAACCTGGACTGGTGGGTGCAAAAGGAAGAATGACAAGTTGTTCCTTGAAATCAGTGACATATCCCAGTATCCTCGGACCCTTCCTCCTCCAGAGAAACTCTGTGGAACCCCAGACTGAGGTCCTCTTCCAATCCAGGGAGGAGTTTTGGTGTCTCAGGGCCTAATCAGCTTGACTTGTAGCCTCCTACTGGTTCAGTATCTTCAATAAAAGCAATAAAAATCAGTTCTTCAACTGAGATTCTTCACAGCCAGGAAGGAAAGGGAAATTTTACTTTTAGTACAGAAAGAAGACTTGATTCTCTCCTTGCTAGTTTTAATGTAATTCAATTGTATACTAAGAGTTCATGGTGCAGCTGAAGGGAAACTTTGGGCTCAAATACTTTTTCTTCTTTAACTGTCCCAGAGTTCATTATTTTATTACTAAATTATGTTGAAGAACTCAGTCCCAGGAATTCACAATGAAAATAAATTATTTGTTCTCCACTGGTGCAATATAGTTTTATTTAAAAATTTATTGTTTCTTGTAAGTTTGACCCCCAAATTTGAGACTGTCGAATCCATTTCAGAGCCATTGATGTGTGTAATGCCAGCACTAGTTTAGTTTCACTAAAAAGCAACTTATTGTATATGAGCAGGTTGTTTTGATATGATGACCCCACAAAGGTTGCCAGAGAATGGATGTACAAATCAGTCACACCACAAACCAACGCAACTGAGGAAATATCCTATAAACATCTGGCAGCATTTGGTCTTAAAATTTCTAATATTGCAGAAGTTGTGAAAACACGGGATCTGTTTGTTGCCTCTTTGCAATCCTTGGTTTTCACAGGCATTTTTACAGAGTCAGAAAAAAACGGGGTAATTAAAACATAAGGTTCAACATCTTTAGATATGTAGAACATTTTCTGTTGCCTAAAACAAATATTCCCAAAGAAAGTATAAAACATTTTTCTGACTTGCAAAGTTTTTGCAGTCTATCATTTAAATTACTTAAATAAAGGGAGCTTTACTACTCC
This sequence comes from Cephalopterus ornatus, assembly GCA_013396775.1. Lineage (NCBI taxonomy): Eukaryota > Metazoa > Chordata > Aves > Passeriformes > Cotingidae > Cephalopterus > Cephalopterus ornatus. The sequence continues at coordinate 1,007,959 of VZRE01015336.1, forward strand.
CAAAAGCTGAGAATATAACACCCGCCATGCATATTAGCTTGATCTTTTTGACAGACCAGAAAAGTGTTTGTGTGTGCCAATTAAAACAAAAATGGATCCCTAGTGGCTTGTTCCTCACACAACTTCTGAAGACTGCTATCATTGTATGCCGGGGTAACCCTGGATAAGGCGGCTCTCCAAAGTAAACAAACTTTTCAAAACTTTCATGACAGATGGGGGTTACAAATGCATTTTAATAAGAGAGTTGCCAAAGCAACTTTTTTGCAATCAGCATATATTTACTTAACATCTAGCAACATTGGGAACACAAGGCAGATACTTTCTCACCAAATTTTTTAACAAATATCTTTTTTTTTCTTTTTTTTTTTGAAAGATTGGTTGAAGACCTTTTCTCTCAAGCTGATATTTCCCCATCACTTCAATTTTAACTTTGCTCGACATCCAAAGGACTGCTAGATGGGTGAAGCCAGACTGTAACATGAGACAGACAATCTGCTTGATAATGAAATTTCTTTGGTAGTCATAAACATCTTAGGGTCCTTTAAGTAATTTAACTATCAGCATAACCATGACTACCTCTGTTTGATAGGCTGGATCATAGAATGGATACATGATGCTGTTCAAATATAATGCAGCTCAATACTGATCCTGTTTTTCCTCCTATTTCCATTTTTTTACTATTAGACACAGCTCACCACAGTGCAGCACAGAGGGATATTTTATTTATCCTTTCGGCTGCTCACTCATTCAGCGTAAACATGGCCAAGAGACTGGATTATCTGTGAGAAAGAATTTAAGACCAACTTCCAAAAATGCAGCTAGACTTTTGACATGTTTTTAAAAACTTGCATAGCTCGGTCCCCATTTAATTTAAATCCAGCTAATTAAACCACTAAGGAGCACAGTGTCTCCCAACTTTAATTAATTCTACTTCTACTGGGGGTGTGGACACATGAGTATCTATGTTTTATGTGCTTATTCTCAAGTTATATTATATTCTAATGATTTTTTTTAAAATTAATATTTAGAGAGAGAAAATTTCTAGTCTTCTTTCTTTCTTTTTTTTTTTTTTATTTTTTTTAATTTTCTTTTTGACTCTTTTCACAACCTCCCTGTCCCAGTCCTGGTGGCTGCCATGCAGATGGAGAGTAGCATGTCCTGTGTTACATGGGCTGGGTGGATAGATCCCATCCAGCAAAAAATCTCTCAGGAAAACCGAGGGAAAAGCCAAAATTCATTATGGGGAATCAGGTTGATTAACTTGATCAGAAAAAAAAAATCACCGCTTCGTGAGAGAGCAAGGTGAGATGAAGGGAGCAGTGGGAAGGCAGAAAAGTGTTAGCTTTGGAGCTAGAAATGCTCCAGCGACTCACATTTCCTTTTTTTTTTTGCTACACATATCAAGGGCAGCAATCCCAATGCACAGTGCAACAAGAGGAACACATTTTATTGAATTTCTGCACGCAGAGGTATCTGTCAATCCAAGTTTAAATCACTTAGTGTTCACCACAAGCTGTGTGAGTCCCAGGTGGCATCAAAATTTCAGTTTTCTGCACTGAATCTTGCACTGGATTAGCAACTGCTGAAGTTTCCACGCTCCAAAAGCATCCAATAATCCAGCATCGAACCTTTGGGGTAGGATATATGAAGCTTCACCCCAATAGTCCAGCAAGTTGAACAATGGCTTGTTTCAGTATTTGGCTGAAATAAGAACTGTGAGGTGGTTTTTTGGTGGCCATGCATGAGCTATACATGAGCCTCACACTTCCCAAGCTGCTCACTCTGCTCCCTTTTGCTCGCTGCAGGGTACAGACTAAGTTTGTTTGCTGCATTTCTCCTTCCCCACAGGATTCTTCACTTCCTGTATTAAGGTTTGTTCTTGGCATTGTCTGAAAATAGTTCATCACTGCAAATAATAGTTCTGGCCACCAGAGATGCATAAGTACACTTTGAAGTGGGTGAATCAATAAGATGGGTTTGAATTTTTGTTTAGCTGTGTGAATTTATCCCCCTTTCCCATATCTCCATAGAGTGCCTATCAGTAGGATTGCTAAAATTGCCTCCATCCCTGTTCTGCAGCTAAAATAAATTTAAGAATGAATATATCTATAGAAATGTATATTGGAAGTGAACTAGAGGGATACCCCGAAGGGGGCGTTTTTCACAGCAGTACAGCTGTCCTTAGGCCTGACTTCGCTGAAAAATTATGGACAGAAGGCCCTGGTCTTATCTCATGGCACTTTTCTGGGTTTTATCTGCTGTTTTTCACTGGTATAAGCATACTGTGAACTGGAACAGTCTCCAAGACATGTTCCAAAAGGTGATCCAGGTGATCTGTAAAGGTTTGGAAGTCCTGGAGGAACACAGCCATGCTCTGCACTATGGTATGTCCCAATGTACAACCTAGCACAGGAAAACTATGTAATTTGTAGGATTTTTAAGAACTGTTGATCCTGGGTAGCATTCAAAGTATATTTATATATTATAAAATGGTAAAGATATTAACTAGATATAGTGTCCTTTATTTGTTAAGGCTACAAGGGTATCTTTCTGTTTAATGAAATAGGACCTTGTTGAACACCACCTTGGTACATCATTAGGGTGACACGCAAAAGAAGCTCAGCCCTCCATTTGCAGCTTTATAAGGTGACAAGAGAAACCCTTAATAAGCCACAAATAGAATATCAGAAAAAGTGTTTCACACCTGCCCCTCTCACCACTTCCCACATGGTGTTGGCAGCCCAGCAGTGCACTGAATTTAGCACACATTTACCTGTGGTGAGCCTGTATTTTCAGAGGATCAATGCTTAGCAGCAGGACAGTGTAAAACTACTGTGTGAGTGGTTTCAACCTTTGAAGTAATTTTTCCAAGGTGCTGTAGCAAAAATAGAGGGAATCCAGGCACCCTAGCTCTCCTATAGCCAACCTGAAGGGCATGGCAAACCAGAGGGTTGATGTCAGTTGTCATTCCTCATGGGTATTTGTTGCTGACAGCAGCAGCATCGTTCTGCCTGGTAAGGTAATGCTAATTCCAGACCGTAGCCTTTGCAAAAATGATGGCACAGAGAGAGGGATTTCGGGAGGTATTTAAATAAGTGAAGTACCTGGCACAATGGAGTCTGGCAGCTCTAGATAGAGCACTTCATTTTATTTTTTTTTTTCCACCCAGATTTGTCTTTTATTTGTTTCCCTGGCCCCTCTGTTTATTTCAGCAGTGCCTGACACAGGGATGGTGTGTTAACAGGCCTTAATATTGAACAATTTCTGCTTGTTGTTAGTTATACATCATTTAGGGCTGTGATCATAAATTGTTCAATCACAAGGTTTAGTCAAAACCAGCATTCTTCACTGATGTCTTTTCCCAAGGGTGTTGAAAATTTGATTGTTCAAAGTGCAAATATGGTTTAGCAATCCCTTCCAAGAGCCATTTATCAGAAATCCTAAGGAGGTAATATATAAAAGTGGGATAGAAAACCTGCACATTAAATGGGATTTACCAGCCAAAGCCTTTGGAACTGCTTGCCTGTGAATGACTGGAATAGAGCAGAACAAAGTCAATTACTGACTGTAATTAAGGAGTGGATGCATTTAAACTGTAGAGAGCAGTAGCAGTCTTCTTGAAACTGTCTAGTTACTCTGAAGATTAGTCTGAGGAAAGAAAGAAAAGGACTTGAACTATATCTTACAGAAAGTATATTTTAAATGAATTCTCTTCCCTCCATTCTATGATCTGTTTTTACAGATTTGCTCATAAAACACTGATAATATATGATTATCAAAATAACACATTCAGACAAAGAAACTTTCAACATGTATTTTGCTTTGGTCTTGTTAGCAATGGAGTATCTCTTTTGCATATCATACAGTGCAAATATTTATGCAGTGCTGAATACTTGTATTTTAATAAAGCCTGAATTTACTGAACGGAAGGCTGAACTATGTTGTGTCCTTTTTAAGCCTTCAAAATACAGTAAATCTAATTACATATGTTGCTCTTACTTTGAAAATGTTATTCCATTTTATAATTTTAATAATGATTTGTTTATACTGGGAGAGAGGCATTAGATTGAATTGTTGCCTGTGTTTAGTCTAATTCATATCTGCATGTATACATTAATAAATTGTGATATCATGTCATACATTTTGAACTCAAGCCTTGCCGTGTGAGCCGGGCACAGAACTGGAGGTCAGATCTTTTTACTGCTCACCTTAACTTGAATTTTGGCCTTTTATATCCTTTCTATAAAGGGAACGGTGAGTGTGTGAGTAGTGATTAACATTATGGCTGTAGACTAATAAGGGAATCAAAATTCCCCTAAAAAATAGCTGTCCCATGTGCACGGGGAGCAACGGGGTGGCTGGAGTTTGCTCCTGATGGGTGCAGAAGGGACAGGATGGGATGAACATCTGCAGCCAGGCAGCCCCTGAGCCCGAGCCAGGGGACCATTCCCACATTCTCCGCAGTGCTCTCACAGGATGTCTCCGCTGGAGCTGCACTGACGGGATTTTCCTTAATGCTGATGACTTTGGAAACCTTCCTTGCAGGCATTTCCTCAATAAAGGCAGGGGTATAGGACAATTAATGAGACATTAAGCTGTTGTTTTGGTTTTGAGGGTTTTTTTCTTAGTAGTATTTCAGTTTTGAGGAAGATGCAGGGGGTACCCAGGCTGGTGAGGATCTGCTTTTTCTTTTTTGCTTCAGTAAAAACTCTTGACACAGAGGAGATGCAGTGAACAGTAGCACTTCATGTTGATGGATTTACATAAATAGGCTGTGCCAGGTCTTAATGGCTTTGCTCTGCTTTTCCTCAAACTTTGGTCAGAAGGAAATCTCTATTGTCCACTATGTTCAGTCATTCCCTGAAAAAAAAAAAACTGAATAGGTTTTGGGGAATAATACCATGTTCCAGTGAACATCCCAACATGCAGACTAAACCTGCATCCCCAAAACACTGAAACCCAAGTGTTCAATTCCCAAATGTGGATGTTACATTTTGCACAAGCAACTCTTAACAACAACAAAATAAGAAAAAAACTTTTGTTTCGGTGCTGGCAGGAGCTGAGCCAGTTTGGAGTGGGGGCAGGATGAGCTCCTGTCCCTTCCAAAATGTGGTGGGGTTGTAGCCCTTCATTCACCTGTCTGCAAACACAGAGAGCTGTTTTGTCCTGCTCATGCTCTGTGTCCTCATGCAGCTGGACTGCTGAATAATCCTGGGGCAAAGCTCTGCCCGGATCTGTGCCTCAGTTTTGCCATCTGTAAAATGGTTCTTTCAACCTGTTGTGTGAAGTACCTGGAGATTTCCTCTGGTGAAATACAGATATAGATATATATATATATGTAAAATAAAAAGTGATGTATCATTATCATCCCAGTGGTTTACAGAAGTTCAGACCAACAGCACATACATGCATATTTCCACCAAATATTAGGTTAGGCAGTGAAACAGCATTATCAGGGGATTGAATGTTCTTTTGATAAATATTCCCAGTGAGTGGGTCAAAAATGTAAATCGACTCCTATGCAGACAAACTGGGGATTTTTTTTTTTATGATAAATGGGCTCCTAATTACTCTGCTGCAGCCATCTTTGATGGTAATTTTTTTTTTAATGTGGAAGAGTGACATTATTAATTTCACCAAAATGCTTGGAAGTGGACTCTGGAATTTCAGGTATATAATAAATGTGCAAATTCAAGAATGGCGGTACCAGACATAAAAATAATAATACTAAAATAGAAAAGGAAACTGCAAATGACAGGAAATAATTCTCTTATTGCATTTATTTCTTTTCAGGGTGCTCTGATTTCGTTTGAACTGTGTTTCATCGCACTGAGTTTCCTGTCCTTCCTTAACTCTTGTCACATTCCCATTATTTTTGCACTATTTGTGTTCGGTGGTTGCCTTGCTGAGACAATATCTCGTTTGTTGTGACATATTCAAAACAGTTTTCAGACAGAGGTTCAAAACTCCTCAGTTACTCGGCACTCCAGCAGATAATTCTTTGTACAAAGGAAGAGCATTTGGGGGAAATCGGAGGGAAAACAGAGGAAAATCATCTGTCTGGTGTGTGCTTTACTTACCTGTGTGTGTCCATGCCCTCCCCAGATCACGACAGTGTCAGGAAATGAGTTCCTCCTCCAGTCGGATATCGACTTTCTCATATTGGATTGGTTCCACGCTATCAAAAATGCAATTGACAGATTGGTATGTATTTGTTTTGGCTGTTACCTTTATTAATTAAGATGTAGCAATTTCAACTTCATTTGCTCAGGCATCTCTACAGGTTTGAGGCAGTCAGCAGCTAGCTAGACGTCCCCTTCTCTGAAGGACATAAAAATATGTATGCAAATCTACTAAAAAATGTCAGATAAACAAGGTTGTTGCACAAAAATGTCATTTGATTCTTGCCTCGAAACGGAACGCTACATTTATTTCTCTGAAATAACAAGGACGTTGGCTTGCTGAGGGTTGTAAAAGCACACAAGCACTTAATAACTAATGAATTTCTGCTTTTTCTGTTTATGCAGCCTACAGTATATAATCTTCAATAGAACTATTAATACATTTGAGCCTTTTATGAATTTTTGTATTACTTATTCACAAAAATAACACTAGCAAATAATATTCCTTTGTAACTGATTGCTGTTATTCTCCCAGGAAGGCTGGGGGTTTTCTACTAGAAGTAAGCAGGGTTGCGTTTTATTAAAACAGTTTTTAATTACCAAACCAGCTTCAGCTGTAGCTTTTTCTTTCTTTTTTGCCACTCTCAGTACAAAATCCAAATGTCTTCCTACTACCTCTGCCTGATCCAAGAACAATTATTTTTTTTTTTTTTAGAGGGCACTGACTTCCCTTGTTCAGTGCAGAATCTGGTGAGAGAAAAATATCCCCATTTCTTGCATTTTTCAGTGGTTTTGCTGCAGTGGAATTTGCAGCCTCTTTGAAAGGGTTAATCTGAACACAGCTACTGTTTCCTTAAAGAGCTACAAACATTCTATTACCCTGAGGCTATAATCAGCCAAGGAAAGTTTGATCTGATGATGTATGTCTTCATATTGTGCATTTCATTGGGTGTGTGAGGATATTGATACCCGACTGAAGATTTTGGGGTGGAGTTTTCCATGGAGAGTCAGAAAAAGAAAAAAAATTTTTTTTTGGCGTATTATTCAGCCAAACATCTAATAGACTTGATTAAACGTATATTTTTTTTTAGTGTAGCTATAGTAATGTTGTGGCATCAGAGCCAGAGCAGCAGCAGCTGGTGGGGCACAGCTGGCCCATGGCTGGTTCTGCTCTGCCGTGTGCGCAGGACAGGATGTCACCACCCAGCACTCCGTGGCCACTTCAGCCCCGTCATTTAATTCAGTTTTAAAACTTTGAACGAGTGTGGAAAGCCTGGCAGCTCTCCGGGCTGTTGGGGCGGCTAAATCTCACCTGACCAAGTGCCATGGGAAGAGACGGGGGTTTAGCCGAAAGCTCCTTTTTTCGTTTTTTTTTCTTTTGCTTCTTTTCCCCTGTTAATTTTCACTTTGTCTGCCAGTGAATTAGAGAAAGAGAGAAGCCCCCCAACTACTTCCTAAGCTTAAACCAGCAGAATTCAACCCCAGATTTGCAATGATATTTGAAACAATTGTGCTTGTAAGAATATTTACTGTAACTATCTAAATCAGAAAGACAATTTAAACACCCTTCCTCTTTGCCAGGATTTGGAAGTAGCCTGCAATGTGGAAATAATTTTGGGCTCTAAAGCCTAAAGAAGCAGGCCTTTTGTTTTCCTCACTTAAATGGGAATTTATCTCAGAAATTAAGATCAGTCTGTCAGGGCCATAAAAGCTCTGCCATATGACAAATTTTGCATTACACTTTCCTTAAATTATATACTCCCTGCATACTTGCTCTGTGTGTGTCTGTGAGCTTCTGTACTGGCATTCTGGAATCTCTTGCTTCATTCTTACAAATAATAATTTTATTAAAAGCATACACATATGTATATATATATATATATTCTTTTCCCAGCCAAAAGAACAGAGAATTACATCAAGAAATTTGGAGTTCAAACTCAGAAGATCCTCCAGCATCGAATTACTGAATAGCTTAGACACTGAATCCAAAGAGCCAAAGCCTGAACACAGAAAATCTTTAAGTAAGGCTTTTTTCTTTCCTCATTTTTCTTTCCTTTTTTTTTTTTTTCTTTCCTTTTTAAATAACTATGCCATTACAGGCTAAGATAATTTTTATTACATACAGAATGTAAGGAAGATCACTGAGAATTTTAAAGCTGAATATGTTCTGCACCGATATACATAACTTGCATTTAAGTAAAGACAGTTACTAGCTCCACACTTTTAAAGGGTGACACTCTCTCCTAAGCAAAATAAATTTGTTTAGGAGCAAAGACATTTATTTAAGCCATTTATTTTTAAAAATAAGCAACATGAGCCCTACGTTAATGGTCTGCTGCAGTTGCTTTGTTTCCATTTTAGTAAAATACCTCAAATTGCCAGAGTAATTTTGTCTGTTGTGTATTTATACACTGAATTGCTGAGACAATTGACATATCCTCTGCAGCCGACAATCAGTGATGTATCTATAATTTTATAGAAGATAAATTTCAGGGTTTGATGTTGGTTTTTGTCAGTGTGATTAGCAAAGAAAGTGATCTAAAACTGGCAGGGCTGTGCTTTTACTCCACTGAAAAGACTTTCCTTTCCCAGTTTGTGCCGAGACGCTTCTTACATCGTGGGCAGCAGCCGCAGGAGTTGCTGCTGCTGCTGACCCTGAATCACACACTCAGCAATTTTTTAATTTCACCCTCTCCCTTGAATTTTTTTGTTTTCCTTCTTTGTTTGGCGGGAGATTCGCATCCTGCTCCCAGTGGCAGGGCCGTGACAGCTTTAGACTGGCAGGCTGGTACGAGATACCTATAGGTACCGAAGGGCTGTGCAGGAATTTGCCTGCACACATTTCAGTGCACGATCAAAGCCTGAGATGTTAAGAAAAGGGCTGCACTAAAAAGGCCCAACATGGCTATTTTTAATGATAATTATCCACACAATCATAAATATATGCACACACGCGTGCGCGTACACACAAATAGAGACTCATTAAATAGTCTCTTTTTGCAGATCACAGATTCTTGTTGTTGTTTTCCTATTATCTTGGAGGTTTGTTTTTTTGTTTGGTTTTTTTGGGGGGGGTTTTTTTAAGTGTTTTTTTTTTTTCTTTGTGTTATAAAATATAAAGTAGCCTGAACATAGCTTGTGAAAAATTGTCCCAATATCTTTGTACTGGGTGTTACATTGCATTTCTCAGAGGAAGAAAAATAAGACTGAGAATATAGTGAGTTCTGAGGGTCTGATTCTGCTCTTATTGTATCGAATAGCAAAATGCCCATAAACTGTCTCAGCACTCGGGGAATTTTTATTTATTTATTTAGACTTCTCACATATCTTTAAATGATAATTTGTCAGACAAAACAGAAAAAGCGACTATGAGCAGTGACAGAGACTTAGTCTATGTTTCTTTTCAAACCTTAGAGAATCCTGAATAACCTCCGTTTTGTTAAAGGCTATTTAAACTATTAAAAAAATGTGAAAATATCTGCTGTGAAATCTCACTGAATCGAAGCTTGCATTTAAATACCGTAGATTGGATTGCTTCTAAAATATGTATTCAGAACTTTTTTTTTTTGGCCCCTTGAGATCAAGCAATTATGTGGAATTAGAAAAATCATATTATTCACTTACTTATTAGTAGTCTGAGCACAAACTGTATTGTCAGTTTTCTGCCTTTGGCTTTCTGTGCCCTTAATGTTCACACAAGTATCGTAGCCAGAATTATCGGCAGCTAGAGCCAAAATTGCTTTAAAAAGGCATGAGAACTGGTAATGACACATTGTTAGCAGTTAACAGGTGGTCGTTTCATTGTCCAGTTTGACTGCAGAGCACAAAGATATGTGCAATATCTGCAAGTGTGTTTATAAAGTTCTTACAAAGTTTAACGATTTTATAATTTTATAGTGCTCTTACATTATTGACTATTGCCAATGCCAAATCCAAACAAAGGAGATTTTTTAACGATGGCTTAAGTCTCCTCCAGTTTAATGCAGAAGATGAGTAATTGATGTGTCAGAAGCCCACCCGCCCCCCTGCCCTGATAACCTTTAGTGGAATATTTGGACAGTTCAGACTCATTTGTATTTACCTTCTCTACATTTTAAGGGCTGGAAAGAAATGTCCAGTTTTAGACTTGATATTACTGCATCATTGGTTTTTTTTTTTTCTTCTAGCAGCACAAGTATATAAAGAACAGGTATATTCTAAGCAAAGCACTTCAGTAATTTACTCCTTAATTTAAAACTGGGGAGACTGCCCCTAGAGACTTAGTAGCAGGAATTTGGTTTTTATGTCTAATCCTAATTGCTTCTGCTTACACTACAAGGACAAATGGTAATTCTCTGTTATGCTCTTTGAGCTGTAGACACTGATTTCACTGAAAACTGGGCTCAAACTGCCAGGCTCAATTTCCGAAGTTCACAGAGTGGCTGTCCTCTTGGTCACGTAACTTTTCAGTGGCTTCTCATCCAGTTTGGTTTCAACTCGTGTTCCAATTGAAGTTTTCTTGAGCTAAGAAGAAACCAAGGATGGCCTTGGGGAGCATCACCCAAATATGTAAAACCATGAGCTTGTTCTCAAATACTTGGAGAGAGATGACTCCTTATTTTATGGTGCCAACTATTTCACTGATTTAATTTATGCAGCTAATGCTGGGTCAGAAAGAACGTGTTTTTCATTCCAGCAGCCTCCTCCATTAGAAGAAGTACACATTTGGTGCAAGGAAACTGCCTCGCAGCACCTCTCCTTTTAATGCAAACAAGAGTTGTTCTAATTTTAAAAATTAGTGTCAGACTTCATAATTTCCAAGTAATTCAGTTATCGTTCAGACCATAGTATTTTTTGTTGTGTTTTTTTTTTTTCTCCTAAGTTTGCCAAAAAAACCCCCCTTAATTAGTACCAATTATAATTGAGTCTGCTGGTAGGTGGTCTGCCATGTTAATTTTACACCACATGAAACCAGGCACCTGAGTGAGACTGAAAGCAAAAATGCTGTCATGGTGCATGGGAAGTAGAGAAAGGATCTGGGATGTAGGGAAAAGTGCTGTGCATCACAAGATTCCCAGAAATCGTTCATCACAGTAAGGTCCCCTTCCTGTGTCTGTGGACGATCGGACCTGTCAGGGCAGTTGCGTTGTGGGTGATGAAACCAACTCCACACTCCCCACTAAGAGTATTTCTTTTCCTGCCCATGGTCGTGTCACGGTTTGCGTCATCTGAGCCATTTTTGGCCACCATCTGGGAATTCTGTCACTCAGGAGGGACCTCTTGTGGAAGAGCCTGGGCTGGAGTTGCTATTGATTGTCGGAGGGGATCAATTCCCCTTCTACTCCCCCTTTCCTGGATGGAAACAAACAGCTCCACAGTAGGAAGAGTGCCCTTTGGCTACTGTATCAATCTGAGGGCTGCTCTTGTCAAAATGCACAATCACAAGCTTGATAATGCAATCCATTCCCAAAGCACTATATTTCCAACCTGTTCTCCATCATTTCCTTATGGCGTCACATTTACTCAGTTCATCACATTCTTATTAATATTTTAGGTTTCCTTGAAAGTGATGGAATTCTATTTTTATTACAAAAGCAACAAGAATAAATACTAATTGTTGTCAGTTATTTCCTTATGTAGTGGGAACAGTAATCTGTTCCTCAGCTTTAAGTTGCCAAAGCAAAATAATGAAATATTTTAGACATTTAAAAAAATCTGTGATATTAGATAAATGCAATTTGATCTCCTTGTTTGCCACATAAAAGCTGGAACTGCCTGAATTGATAAGATTGAATTGCATTATTTTTATTGTTTCTACTCGCATATTTTTTTCCTTATCTTCAAGAACACTTTACTTAAAACCCAGTGGTTAGTCATGCAGCCCTTGCAAAGGAGCCTGGAAAATCTCCTCCATGTTTGAATTCCAGCTTGAGGTTCCCCAGCTAGAGCATCAAGATTTAAAAGACTATGTAAATATATATATATGTGTTTGTGTGAACAGGAATGTCTTGATAAGCTGTGCGGTTGCTACTCATGATCATTTCAGTTTCTCAGTAAGAGCAGTCAGGGATCCAGCCATCACTGTGCCAGACAAAAAGTGACACCAAAGTAAGACAATTCCAGCTCTCAGCCTGAATAAGGACAAGTTGCAACAGGTGGAAAAAGTGGACAAAAGCAGGGGGTGGAAGGAAAAGTTGACAGCAAAGCCGACATGTCATGCATATTAAAAAGCAAGCTTGGGATTCCTTTCCGCTCTTCGGAAGGATCAGGGTCTTAGCTCTGGCACCCTGGCCACCAGCCAACTCAAATAATGATATTTTCCTTACCTAAATTCCTCCTGAAATTTCAACAGAGAGTGATGGGTCTTTTAGTCCCAAAGGGCGATGTTCTGCCCTTGGGATGCCACAGGCTTTCACTCCTCCTTGAGGAATGGCCTCATAGCAGTCTCTGGGCATATGCCTCCTAGCATCCTTTTAATCAGGGAAAAAACCCCACCTCTGGATCATAATTATGATTTGCCTTCAGAGGTATTTGCTACAAAGTCATCTGTGCTTTGAAATCTGCTTTGGTTTCTTAGAAGACACGGATAAAGACAGGAGCTTACTGTCCTTAATATTTAGCCATGGACTATGCGTGCTTTAAAATTGACCAAAATTGCTTTTCTAGTTTCATTCACTCTTCCTTACTTCAGAAGGCTGAATTTTGAAACTCAAGTATAGCATGCATTTATCCCTAAGTGATTATTAAATCATCCAGAATCCTCTCCGAATGCAGTTTATCAGATAACTAAGACTGTACGATGAGTGTGGGGGAAAAAACAAGAGCAAGCAAAATCCCATTTTGGTCTTTTAATGGATGTGATGGAAGAAATGGAGAATTTGGTAGAGCTTTAAACCTTCCCGGCTCCGTGTGGTACTTGCTCCTTTGCTGGCTAAAGTTTCTTCTGAGGACTTGCTTGAGGGTTTAAAGTTTGTCCCTGCACACAACGGGGTATTTCTGTGGCAAAGACCACCTGGCTGAGGCTGCTATTTCTCTGCAGAGGGAAGGGATCGGCACCAGGGCACAAACATATGGATTTGCACAGCTTGACAGAGTAATAACAAAAGGGGAAAAAAAACCAGGAACTCTTTTACTGAAGGCATCATTTAGAGATCCTAGAAAAAGGCCACCTAATTGCAGACAGTGCTGAGAGGAGTCTGTGGGAGTTTTCTCTCTTCCTCTCTAACACATGGAGGGGAGGGTAGGTTGAGAGAACATATATTGGGATAAGGCAGTATCTTGAGATGTAGAAGAGAGGATTTACTGGCCCAGCCAAAGTTGTCCAGGGCTGGATTCTGTGGTAGCTAAACAGGGTCCTTCACCCATGTAAGGTCATTTCTGTGAAAAAGGGTCTAATTACCAGGCTACTCAGGGCAGTGGTGGAGTCACCACCTCTTTGGAGGTGTTCCAAAAAAGGTGTGGATATGGCACTTGAGACAAATCTTAGCTGGTGAACATGATGGTGGTGCTGCGTTGATGGCTGGACTCGATGATCTTAGAAGTCTTTTCAACGTTTATGATTCTACGATTCTAATCGGAGCTGGAAAAGTGGGAAATCACCCCATTTCTTTGTTAGCTCTGATGAGGTCTGAATTCTTTCCCCTTCCCGGCCCATTTATTTCATTTAGATGTGAGGTTCAAAGCCAAATGGATGCTATTTAGGGACTATTATTACATGACAATGTTAGCATTATGTATAGGTCAGTTTTATTACTTTTAATAAAGCCAAGAAACATAAAGCAGTAATGTATATTAGTGCAGCATTACCAATGGCAGCAATTAAAACAGAAAGCAAAATGAAATCTAGGTGCAAATGTGCAGTTTCCTGCTGCAATATTAATTTTGTCACTCTGCAGATTGTATGTTTGTGGCATTCATTTTTATTGCATCAACAAGAATGCAGTCAGCTTCAGGGACTGAAAAAAGATCACAAAAAGAAAATGCAAGAAGCTGTTTCTGCAGGGTGGAATCACTCATTTGGACTATAGGGACTAAACTTATTTTTTGACATATTTTTACTGTCACATTTCTCCGCAACATTAAGTATAGGTATGCTCTTTTTGCAAAGCTTAGGAAAATACTGATTCAGCAACAAAGGAGTAATAATATTGGCATTTTGGAAACAAAACATGCCAAAATCAGAAACAAATTGTGTCATTTCTACTGATAATAGAAGATTATGTTGCACCCTAAATCACAACTGGCTGTGACTTGACCTAAAAAAAAAAATACATTTTTTCCTGAATTTGAATATCCTGTTTCCATCAATTATACTATAATGTTCCCTTAATTCTTTGTTTTATTTCTACTTCACTCTCCAAAATCCTTCCAGAGTTTACTATTTGGGTTGAAAAAGCATATTTTTAAATTGGGCATAACCAACTTCCATATAAACATTTGGCAGGGAAATCCGTGCATGTTCACTTAATTCATTTTTATTGAACCAGGTCCAGATTTTTAGTCAGGAAAAAGTTAGATATTAATCATATCTGAGCAGGATCATTAAATTTTCCTTTACCTACTAGAACAGCAGGGTCATTATAGAACCATGAGAAGTTAGCTCACTTATTAATCTTTACAATTACATAAAAGTGATCATTTTTATAGTACTTAAGAATAGCTCTAACCCATTACGTGAAGAGTATGTGGGACTATTACAATATAATATAATGTATTATTATAGATGTGACCTGTGACTCATTGGTCTGCTCACTGACACACAACTCTCTGGAAAAGTTATCTGTTTGAGCTTGGATAATCTTTAATTGTTTCATACTCCTCATGCTTATTTATGGGGCATGCTAGTAAATAGGGAGCTAGTCACTGAGTTATTAATTACCTCATTATTACTTAATTATCACCATTGCATACTTCATTTTTATGGGGAATTATATCATAAAAGAAGGTATTTTATGCTGCCCACCACAGTTAAGTATGAATGACAGTGATAGCTAATGTGGGATTGAGTTAGTTAAAGAAAATCAATCAGAAATCCTCACTATAGATTACTATCCAGTTTCTTCTGCCTTTTCCAGCTAACACTTCTCATCCTTGACTTTGAAACCCAACAGTTTAAACTCGGTTCTTGTTTCAGTGGACTAATCCCCTTTCATAAATCATGTTCAAGTGCTGAAATAATTTGCACATCGTTTAAAGAGTATTTACTTTGAAACATTCACCTCAAGCCCTTTTGTATATCCTTTCTCTCTAAAGATTTGTAGTATTTGTTTTGTTCTCTGAGGTATAAAAGACCTGGGTAAACTTTATTCCTGTTGTTTCAAGATTAGTGAAATAAAATGCATATTTATTCAACTGGGACTGAAAGGAGCTTTAGTAAAGACGATCATACATACGACCCAGGGGAATGTCATAATACAAAATGTCTGTCTTAAAATCTCTTTAAGTTTGTTCAAAACACTATTGAAGGACTTAAGTTTAAAGAAAAAAAGAGAAAAAGGTTGAAAATCCATATTCCTTCTCTGTTCCAAAGAAGAGAGAGACACTGTATGTTTTTCTTAACAAAATAAACTCCTACGTGTGCACTCTAGATGAATATGATATGGATAGTCAAGTAGAAACTGGATAGTCACCATCACTGTAAGTGTTTTCCTACTGGACTATGGATACTGACGTAGTCTTAAAGAAAATTGCATTTTGGAAAAATGTATAGCTTTTGTTTTGAACACTCACTTGCCTCAGAAAAAGCAACCACAAAGAAATCACGAGCATTTTAGGCCTTACTGGAGTCAAGCAGTTGTCCCCTTTCCATGCACTGAAAGTGAGGTGAACTTCTGTAATGAGGAAAAGGTTTCTACTCTGACTCCACCACTTTTAAGCCCAGCTATCCAACATCTTGCACTGCTTTGGTACTGTCTCTTAATTCCTCGCTGACTAGATCTGTGTTTACATTCGGTAGCGAAGCTGAAGTTTATTGTAGAAATGCCATGATTTTTATAGTTTAAAGCAGCACACAATGCAGACGGTTACATCTGCTTGACCCTCCACCACGTGTGCCATCAATATATCTCCAGTTTTGTACATCACCATGTTTTGCCTCCACAGGGAAGGAATGCAGGCTGACAACAGATAACACCTAAATAGATGAGACATTTTCACTGCAACAGGGAATATTTCAGGCTGCTGTCTTTGGAGAGAGGTCAGAACTAGCGCAAGTGAGCAGAACTTGCTGAGCTTTGTTACTCAGGAAGGAAGAGTCAGCCCAGCCTTCCATCACCCCTGTGAGCTTAAATTTGAATTTCTCATAGTTTTGGTGAAACAAGTATCCCAATTGGATGGTTGTAGCCAGAAAAAAATGATTCTTACTCTGCACTGTATTCTGAGGCTTCACTATCATTTCTAACTAATCTAGATGCAATCCTCATGGTACTTTGGGAGGAATGTGACAGAAATAAGGAGGTTTTTATGTTATAAAAGTCTAAATTTAGCTCAGTTAGGGAGACTGTACATCAGGCTCTAGACAGGAATCCCTTCTGCCCAGACTCACCTTTTTCCCCATGGTGATGTCACTTAAATATTTGCACCTTCCAGCTTGGAGAATGCACTTAATTTAAATTGTGACATCCAATCCCCAAATATTTAAAGACCAGCTTAATGGTACTGTCTCCTGGACAGGGCCTACAAATGCTTTTAAAAACAATGTGCTTTGTAGGATCTCCTATTTGCTCCACCAGCTGCCTTCTGACGTACAGGATAAACAGATCCTGCCTCTGAAAGCCAAAGGGTGGAATAGCACTCAGGGGTTAAATGCTGTATTGTTTCTCAATTAAGTAAAAGGTTCCAACTAGCTGGCTTTAAATATTGATGCTGAAGAGAATGCTATGACATATGAGCAGCTCCCCTCACCACCGAGGATATTTGGCTCCATTTAATTAATTCCATTGGCCATTGTCTTAAGTGCGCCCAGGATTCACCCAAGAGGAATTCACTTGTGTTACTCTTATTGAAAAGTGTAACATGGCATTATCTGCCTCAGACAGACTTTTTGTAGCATTGAATCAATTCCCCAGTTCTTGAAAACAACTACCTCATTTGATTCCTTTCATAATTAATGAAATTCGGTAGTAATGCTTTTGCCCCTCAGCTCAGGCTGGAAAAAATGTTCCAAAACTTCAGTTTTCAAGCTGAAAGCACTCTAATTTTCAGCCTAAATGGGCTTGTAGTACAGTTGGGTTCTTGTGTCAGCTTTTAGCTTGCTCTTTATTTTCAGCAGTTCTTTTCTGCCTCAGGTGTACCACCCCAAACAGAGTTATAGATGTGGGTCTTACTCCTTCCCCTGCTTGTGTTGGTGGACTCAGCCAGCCAAGATTTGTAGCTGTCTTTTCCATCATAGGCTTCTGCTCTTTTCCTGATTTTCTCCAATAGCCCTTTTCTGAGTCTGCCCATTTCAGTCCCTGCTCCTTGCACATGGATATTCAACGCTTGGTCTTCCCACAGCCTTGGGAAGCAGAATTCAGTCCCTCATATGGAAATGGATCACCTGATACAGTCTAGGGTTGTATTTATCTCTTTAGGGTTGTGTTTATTTATCTCTTTCATGGCCAAATTTTTAGAGATAAAAAGCAAACAACCAGGACATGCAGAACCTGCTGTCCTTTAATCTCTTGCAACCAATGCATTCTCTGTGAAAACCAAAGAGCAAACTTGCCTTAAGCCTTTTTATAGCATATAAAATGTGTTCCTAAGAGTGATAACAGGTTTTGTAATTAATTTTTAAGGTGTTCAATTCAAATGGAAAAGTAGCATTATAATAAAACTGAACAACTCTTTCCAAACAGCACACTTGAAATAAAGGAAATGAAAACATTTTAAAATACCCCAGTGTTAATACATTAAAAAACAAACAAACAAAAAGCAACCAAAACCAAACAAACCTTGGAGATGAAAAAGGATATCATGAAATTATCACTAAATTCATGAAGATACCTCATCCAGAACACATAGTTTTAAAAGCATGCAGGTATGAAGCACTACTGGAGAAAATGTGTTTCTCCATGTAAAGTTTTATGGTTAATATTTGCTGCAATCACATAGTGACAGTACATTTTATAGTCCCTTTTGCTGAAGAAGGTTATCCTTCAGCCCAAGGACCCAGAGCCTAAGGGAAGGTGGCCAGATGTAAGCAGGTCAGAACAGGACAGCAGCCAGATGCACACTGGATCATTTGCCATTTAGCAGGCTTTTAGACGCGAAAACGTAAATTAGGGCAAGTTAACCTTTAGCTCGGTGAGTATCTACAATGAAAGACCGGCATTCAAGGTACAGGAACATGTGGTTTGAGTCCACATTGCTTTGTGCTCACCCTTTGTAGGACGCACTGGCTGTGTCCTGTTCAGAAGAGGCTTTTTCTCTGTTCTTCTCTGGTCACCTTGTAATGCCTGTTTTGTTAACATGTGTCTCCACTACAAACTGATGCTTCAATGCATCCCACCAGCCTGGTGCTTTTAAAACATTGTGCTGAATGGGTCTGGTATGTAGACATGCAATATTACTCTTGAAGGTAAAATGCCTCCTGGGATAAGAGTTGAAGGTAAGAGTAAAGCAGAGACAAGTAAACTTGGTGCTGTCTTATCCATAACACCTCTTGGAGGAGTCCCTGTAATAAACTGGCTCCTGAGCAGCACCCAGGATTTCTCTTGAGAAGCAGTAGCTGGAAGGACCAGAAAACTGACTAAAAATTGTGTAACGCAGGTGATGATCTCAAGATCGCTCTTTGACTGTCCTATATCTGAGCTCTAGGTACATTCACTTAATCAAAATATTTGCCTCATTGTTATGGTTTCCAAGAAGTTAAAAATTTATATTAATGCAAAAATATGTTTGTAATATATTTTTATATGAAAATATATTTGCATTATCTTTCTTATCTATGTAAAAATATAAATAACTTTCCTACCTTCCTTTCTTCCTAAGAAGGTATTTCAGCTGATGTGTTTGAATGAAAATCAAAAGATAGCACTAAAGATTAATGAATAAATAATGAAAATGTTGTAATACCTGAATTGTTATAGAGTGTTATCTGAAGATCATTAAATATGATAGATCAAGGGTAGCACTGATATTAAAGCACAATTACAAGAAGTGGGATACCTGATCTATTATTGCAACTTTGTTCTTAATGTGAGTTACACATTAGTCATTTCTGAACCGAAATTTTAAGTCTTGCTTAAAAAATCTTTTGTTTTGGCATGTGAATTTGGTTTCTTCTCGGGTACTGTAGCAGATATGGCCTGTTGAATGAGAAACAGTGCCAGGCAAGGCAGAGCAGTGGTCTCATCATATCTGATAGGCTTTTTAAAAATCATTTGTATTTGGTGAATGTGAGAATGAAAAGGATCCAATAGAATTATACTTTCTGTTACAAATAACCCACAAGGAGGATGTTCTTTGAAAACACATCTCTTATTTGGTGGGCTTTAGTTCAGAGAACTAAGTTTGCAGAATTCACTTTTTCCAAATAATTGTTTATTTGGAATTCATCTGTAGCTGTCCCTGCTCAAGGTACAGGTCATTCATAGCAATAAAGCTTTCTAATTCTGTGACAGAATATTCATAATGTCTTTAAAATACTCAGCTGGATAATGGTCCCCAGGATCTGGACATCAAGACTTCAAAAGGCAGAGTCCTCTGATCTCCAGTTTCCTTATTCTCTCTAAGCTTGGAAGGTTTCAACTATCAAGCATAGATTAAGTTTTATTGGTTGATAGTCTAATTGCATTTGTATTATCTTTCTTCTTAATATTATTTTCTTTTCTCTGTATTGGATTTCATCCAAGTGTTACTACTGCCACGAAGCAGTTTTCTGAAATGTTTTGCTTTGATGTTTAACTGCTTTACACGTGAGAGCTGCAATAAGGTGCTGGTTCCTGATAATGGTTTTCCTTCTGTAAGGAGAAGTTTCCACAATCTCCTGTGCTTTGCTTATATTTGATAGAGCCCTTCAGTTTGAGGCTTTTCATGGACAAGATAAGGTTGGGTTAAACATCTGAACTTTTGAATGTTTATCTGAACTAGGTTTGACCCCTAAATTTGTCCATCATTAGTTATTTTGCTTTTCTTTTTTGAGACTAAATTATGCTATTAAATATGTTCTAAAGTAGGTTAAGCCCCTGTGCAGATTGTCAGCTGGAACATTAATTTTAAAGCTAAAACAGTCTTCTATTGGCTCTTTTCAACATTTAATCTGAATTTTGACCATGGCTGGTCAAACGGAGAGTCAGTGCACCCATGCAAACCCCACATGTAGCTGATTGAAGTGTCTCAGAGTTGTTGTGAGGACTGGCTTGATTTTATTTCAGGAAAATATCATGATAATTAGTAATTATTTGCCTGCTCAAGCAGCTCGTTCCAGTGCAGCTGTTCTGGAGAGTGGATAAAGTACAAAATGTCACTGCATGCCCCGTAGTGTCTCTGGAGGCATCCTGCTCTGAGCCCCTACACAAGGGCCAGGCAGAGTTGGGGTCCCAGCTACTGCTGCGGCAAATCCTTGGCAGTGTAGGAATGCTCGTTTCTGGGGTCCCAGTTGCTCTTGCCTTCAGCTGACCACATCTTTGTGTCCTCTTCAGACTTGTGTCTTGGTGGTACCAACCCAGATCTTGCCCTTGTGTTGCCTTTGTGCTGGGAAGGAAGCACCATCAGATTGCAGGGGGAGTGGGTGGGTGCTGCAGCAAGCCAGAAGTGCTGTTCCCAAATCATCTTGGCCAAAGATACGCTCAGTAACACAAGGAAGAGAGAGGGCAAAGTGTAGTTACTTTCTGCTGTTACACAATTGAACAGCATCACCTGATTTTTATGAGAAGATGAACTTCTGATAAAGACAATGCTAAATAATCCCACCGCTTCCTTTAAAGCATTGGAATCAGAGCTTTAGGTAAGCAATCAGATTAAAACATAAACAATAACAACATAACGTGTGACTAAATGTAGCAGCAGCTCCATTCTGGACTTTCCCTCCTGTAATTCCACTATCTCAGTCCAAGAGGGAGGATGACCCACAGAACATCTCACAAGGCAACTTCTCCTCCCACAGCCTCTATAGGGTAGACCAACAAAAAAGCTGTAGCCTGATTTTTGTCTGCTTTGTTGGTTTATGTTTATTTTACGTAGATCCCGAAGTACTTTAGGGGGAAGTCATTCCAGTGTCCTCAGAGTGGGACTCTGACACCACCTGAGCAAAAAGCTGTAACTGCTCAAAACTTTGAAGATCAGTTCTATTTCGACAAGTGGAAACAGTTTCTATAGAAAAATAAAATTAAGCTGATGGCAGTAAAGGTGACTTTGTCTAAGTTTTTTATTTATGTGAATATAGATGTTGGAGATTCTTGCCAGAGCTTTCACTTGAGGTAAGAAGTAAAAAGAATTCTGAAATCTGACGACTTGCTCTTTTTAAAAATGAGCTCATCGGTGATCTTTTGTTCAGATATACTTACTCTAATTATATAATTGAGGTAGAGATAATTTGATAAAGTATGGTCAACATATAAACAGAGTACAGCAAATGGATTTCAGATCTCTGGCTGGATATTTTTTGATTACTTTAAAGATAATGGGTGTGCCTTTCTCCTTCATAAACTACCACATCTACATTCACTGGGAAGTACTAAACTTGGTGTTTAAAAGAGAAAAATATGTTGGTACTTGTGGTTTGAAACTGCAAATACAGAGCTGAATGTCACTACTGTTTCTCATTGGAAATAAACAGTTTAAAATGTTGGTTTCATAACTTAGGCACTGTGAATTAATTCTGTCCTTTATTGTATAAGAAACACTAAAAGTTCATCATGGGTCAAAAAATACAGGATTACGAATATAATTGAAGACTGAGTGCAGTGGAGATATAATTAAATTTTAAAATAATTTACTTTCAAAATTTAGAAGTACAAAATATAATTGAGATATTTCAATTTATTTTCAAGAAAAAGAAAATTCTTTTTTTATGTTATTCTTTCTGGAAAGGTCCCATAAGACCAGATCCGAATAAGAGGCTTAAAAAGGTATCCAGGCACGTCTGAATTTAAATATATGAAACATTTGCATAACTCTTGACAAGGCTGAAATAAAAACAGCAATGCCAAGTCTCCCTTGTTCTCCACAGATAAGTTGTTTCCCAGAATATAAAAGGCAGATTTATATGTAGGTTTTGAAGGTGAAAGTGTCCATGTGGCTGGCAGTATCCAGACCCTCGGAAGGGTTTTCTCTTGGCATAACAATCTATCTGGTTCTCCTGGCAGAAAAAAAAACAGTATAATTTTTTTTGTAGTTTTGCCTGAGCAATTTAGTGTAAGTGATGACTATCCATATTATTTGCAAAAGGTTGAAAAGGGGTTTTTTTTAGATTAACTCAGGAGGCTAGTTTAAAGACTTGAAAATTATTAACATAAATGCCACCAGAGAAGAAAGCAAACAGCTCCATATTCTAAAAAATTACAAACCACAAAACCCTGAATGCATTTTTTTTTTGTAAATTATTTGTTCAGCCTTTCTGGAAACAGTCTTCAGTACTTTGTTCCTCAACCTCTAATTGCATGAGTTGTTTGTTTGTTGTTGTTTTTTTTTTATTTTTTGAAGTCTGCTTAAACAATATTTTAATTTAATGTAATAATTCATATATCAATAATTCATATGTCAACTTCAAAAGTCTCTAATTCAAATATTGCAATTTTTTTGTTTGGTAACATGTTTTATGTTAGTAGGATAAGACTGTATGGCTGCAAATACTGAGTCACCCAGGTAGCAAAGGGCAAGCATCACTCATTCCAATGTGTTAGACCATCTAAGTTATTGAGTATTTTCCTGGGAATATATTTTGCAAAGAGGCTGTGTCAAGAGTCCTAATCCCTGACACAGGCTCGGAGATACCAGTTTCCCCTTCCCAAGTACACTGCACTCTCCCTTCCGAGAGCCTGACTAGTCTGACTTTGTGTACTGCAGCAGATTTCATCCAAGTCCCACATGTTTCACATTAGATGAACATAAACTGGTCATACTGTATGAATAAAATGAACTCACTGATTTCTGGCATTGTGGGTTTTGTATTCGAGTTAAGTGTGTATAATAGTGTTTCTAATATTGTGACAATACCAAAAAAAGTTGTGGAAAGAAAGGCTTGGCATGTCCTGGGTGATCTAGTCCAGTTCCCTCCTGTCACAAGGTACTGTGTTCTGTGTCCTCATACATAAATTTATTAAGCTTCATCTTAAATTCTTTTAGTTTTATTTGCCACCACGACTTCTTTAAAAGGGTGGTTTAGAACTTCATATTATGGCCAGTTTATACTCATCTATTCTCGTGCCAACATTGTTCTTCAGTTAAAACAGCTCTTCTCCCTCCCTGCTGTCCTCTTCTCTCCTGCTCCCTTTCCCACCCCCACCAGCAAAGTCATAGAGAACAATCAGAGCTCTTCTCACCCATTTTTGAGCTGGCCGAACATGCCAAGCTCTCTGTCTGCTAATGAAAGATCAGCAGCCCCTTCTCCTGGTGCCTCTCACGGCCACTGCCTGCACCTCTCCTGTCACAAACTTCCATCGTGAGTGCCCAAGAGAGAATTATTTTGTATTAATTAAAATTAAATATTTTGGATTTGTTGCTCAGGTGTTGGAACAGGCTGCCCAGGGCAGTGGTTGAGTTATCAACCCAAGGGACGTGGGTTAGTGGTGGCTTGGCAGAACTGGGGGAACTGCTGGACTTTATGATCTTGGAGGGCTTTTTCCAGCCTAAATCATTCTATGATTCTAAAATTCCAATCCTCCTCTAATCGTGCATTGGGCAGTAGTAGTTCTAATCTGGTTCCTCCAGCTTCCAGTCTCAAAGTCACCAAGTTTTTGCCTGATATCCCGAATTCTTGTTGCAGCTGATGATGCTTCCCAGCCTTGAGTCACCAAGTAATTTTTTGAATGCTTCTACTTTTTCTGCTGAAGTCATTAATGAAAACACAAAGACCAGTTCCAAGAATATTTCAGGACTTGCACTGGTAACTTCCCTTCACTACAGTAGTTTTCCTTTCAACAAAGTTCATTTTAATACCTTATTTAGTCACTTCACAGTTATTGTTTTAATTCTCTACATCTTCTCTAGTTTAACTAATCATTTCCTATTTGGCATCATATCAAATGGATGACTGAAATCCAGATAGAGTTGGCCTATTGCATTTTCTTTTTCCAAAAATACCCATTTATTTTTTTAAAGAAAGATATCCGGTATGGTCTTCTCTTACAAATCCACTATATACTTGGAAATACTGCTTTACATTTCTAAATGTTTATGGTACAAATACCAATAAGAAAAGCTGTGTGGAGAGTGCCAGTTTTGTTTCACAATGTGAGTGTGTAGTGATATTTAACACACTATTCATTTATTTCCATTTACTATTATAGTGGGACAATTTTTAAAAAATTTTATATGCATAAGAGCATAATGCAAAATATGAATTATACAGTCATTTTACTGAATCTTTACTGCTAATGCACACAAATTTCACAAAGTGTAATGACACTACTGAGCACTTAAGTTGTTAGGCTGTCATATTACAGAAAAATTATTTGTGCTATATAATCACTATTTTCTCTTTCCTATTGTTTATTTCTGAGCTTGCTTCATAAATATCTGTAAACGCAGATATACTTGCTGTGGCAAATATCTATTACTGGCCCATAAACCTGAATGACTTCATGTCCTCTGGTGCCAAATCTGACAAAATCTTCTGAGAATCTCCCGGCTGGTGATACCTGTTCTGTCATCTGTTGCTGCAGTTCTTGCGTCTATGCTCTGCAGTTATAAAATTTGTAAGTTTGAAGCTTATCATAAGCGCAATGATTTCGAGTAATGATTGATTCCTGGACTTTTCCCCATCATTAATTTCTGTAGTGTCTTTAAGCAAACCATGTACCTGCCTCTTGTTCTACTCTTTCACCAAAAAAAAAACCAAAACCCCAAAAGTAGTAATTATTGTAACTCAGAGACCTGCCCAGGAAGTTCACCAAGGGATAAAATAGGATAACTAGCACAAATCTTTAACTCAATAAAGTAGATGAAGTGAATTCTTTATCCTCAGTGAGCAGATTTTATCGACTCCATCTCAGAGCATCACAAAGAAAAGGAAGGAAGCAAGACTCGGTTTTGTCACCCTCAAAGCTTTAGTACTGTTTGAAAACCTACCCATTTTTACAGGCAATAATGCATGCTGCTCCTTCCTTAAAGGACTAACAGCAGTTTCACATCTGCTGCAGGCCAAAAAAATCTGAAGAAATGTTGAATTCTGAGTTCCAGTGGTATCCAATAAAACTTAGAGCCATGAGTCATTCAATACTCTTAAATCACAGTGTCTCCTGGAATGTAGGCATAGTCATACGCCTCTGCACGTTAAGCTATTTCTTCAGAAAGATGAGACACTCAGCAATTAAGCATGCCTTTTACTTGAAATTAATGGATTAACTAATTAATTCCTTTTTGTTAATATTTTCGCACATATGTGGTAACACCACTGTTAGACTTTCATCCTCCAAAGGCACGGAGACCTAATCCTACTTCCTCTTTTGCCATCCAAGCTTTGATTCAGTCCTGCAAGGTGTTGGTGAGGACTCTGGATAGGAGTCCAAAGCACATTAGAAAACTATTAGTTTAAGGTGTCAGAGATGCCAGTTAAGCAAATAGATCTGTACATATGTGCTTTAAGAAATTTTGATCAGTGTATTCTGCATTTTGAATGGTCAAAGTTGTCACTTTTAATATTCTTCGGGAAATAATTATTAAATCTCAATTTCTGGGCGCTACCGTTACACTTCAAGTCATCTCCATTTTTAAGAACTTCCTGAAATTTTAAATTCCTCAAGAGCACTAAAAAAAAAAAAATAAATTGCATGGTCCAAACTAGTTGTGTTTCTTTTCCTTGGACATCAAGGTGGAAGAGAAGGTACAAATGTAAAGCCTATTTGAATGTCTTAACGCTTTATCCACTCCCACTGCTGCTCTTCATTCCCAGTACTGCCCTTTTCATCCAGATAAATTGCATACAATAATTTTGGGTGTTATAATAAACAGATAGGCATCGTAATAATGTATTTCAGTTAGGAAGAGGTACTTGAAAGAAATTGGTTTTGCAATACACATGATGTGAGACAATCAATAGTGCTTTAGTCTGACAAGCACTGTCAATATCCATTGTCACAGTTCAGAAAGTCATTAATGGATAGTTCTTCAAAAACCAATGCTTTCAACACATTGGAAGTGCTCAGATATACTGTACCTGGCAGGAATTAATCATAGGTAGACCCTTGGGATTATGCATAAATATTTTGTAAATTAAGAGTGAAATAAAAGTCATTGGAAGGAATGTGAGAGCCTATTATACGAGTTACAAAATCTTGCCAAATAAGTATGGAGCTATTTAGGACATATTAAAACATTTTACTCTCTGAATCCTTCAGGCTCTTCCCAGAACATCACACCCAGGAAAAACAGTCTGCTAGAAATATACTGTCTAGGTACATGAATAAATTCACAGAAAGTAATCTCATAAACATTTTGAACCTTGCCATGAAGAGGTTTGAGTCTTACCCAGTTCTTTTAGTTGTGGCCATGTCAAAACCCTGGAGAAAAGCTGCTGTAAACTTTACCTTGCAAACATGTTAGCCACCGCTTAACCCTGATTGAACTAAAGTATGTTTATTCTTATTGCATCATATATAAAATTAAGAGCATTGAATGTTGACAAGTAATTCTTTGTCTGTGCACCTCAAAAACTTTCATTGACTCTGATGGTACTGTTTCTGTAGAACTATGTCATTTGGAGGTATTGTATTAATTCTTGCCGTCCACCTGTTTTCTCTGATAAAAACTCTTTTTCATACTTTAATTTGTTCTTCTATATGATACTTCTGTTATTTATATGTTATTAAAAATACTAAGGCTCTATTTGAATAAGTGTTCAGAAGACATATATGGGCCAAAAAAAGACATTACGGCTTTTTGTTGGTGCATTTTTTTTTCAGAGAATTTAACTCATAGTTATCTCCCCTAATTCAGTGAATGATATTACATTGCTGTCCAATATTAAGGGTCAAAGATGTGTTCTTTCTTTTAGTCCTAAAAACGTGTTTATACTATTTTCTTTTTGCACCCAATCTGATTTCTCCAATGTGATAAGTTGTTTTGCTTTCATGTATCTTGAGAATTGAGGAAAAGATCTTGCCACTTTTTCATTTGTGCTTTCACACCTTTCCCACCTGTGGAATAAATAGAGACCTAAGAAAGTGCAAAAAGTAATCAGAAATGCTTTTCTAAATCTAAGGGTTCAACTTATTACCAGCCAAACATGAAAATCAGAAGATATTCAGGTTACATTTTTGCTGCTGGATAGAAGTGTCCTTGCACGCACTTGCACTGGCAGGAGAAATTTATAATTATTTTAAACTTAGGTCCTTAAGAGTCCTGTTTTTACTTCTGTATGGAACTGCTTCCCACTTTTTAATGTTGTTTGACATTTGCCAGCTCTTCTTCATGAAGATTACTCCTGGCCAAATCCTGAACCTAAAATTTAAAAGGGAAGGTATTAAAAGAAATATTTATTGTAATTTTTTTCGGGGGGGAGGGCAGTTTATTTTATTTTATTTTATTTTATTTTATTTTGTTTTGTTTTATTTTTTTCTCTTGGAGACCTCAGTTGGCCTATTTCGTATTTCCAAATGTAATAGCAAAGTGATTTTAATATCGGGATATCGCGAGAAGAATGGTTTGGCGAGAGAAGGAATATTTCTAAGTGAGATCCCAACAAGAATATTTCTGGCTAAGCTTGGGTTTGGAACATGCTATCTGAACCCTTGAATTTCTGGGAGTCTTGGAGTTTTTCTCTGGTGACTCACATGTATTTAATAGAATAAAATGAGAAATTCATCAGCTTTAGCTTTGCTGTTGTTCTGAACTATGTGCTGTATTAGCTCAACATAGTACAAACAAAGTTATCCATGACAATAATTGTTCCTACCTCTAGATGTAGTTTTAACACCATAATTGCTGTTTCAGGTATAAAACTTCCAGCTGGGTTAATGTGTCTTTCTAAAGAGAGGGGTCTTCCCCTGATGTCCTACCCTTCACATTATGACAGCGTGCACTTCAGTTGGAACATCTTAACTAACGTGGTGTAGACTCAGAGTTAAATATGAAGTTCAAATGGGCATGAAATGCTTCAGAGTGCCACAGAATGGGAAAAGTGACAGGCATCTGAAGTGAAATTTTCACTTCTGCCTCATTTACATCATTTTGAGGAAGCACCGCTGTAATTCAGGAAAATGCCAACCTAGGTATGAATCTCCATGGGCAGAATGACCCTGAGCAGCAAAAGAGACCCCAAGCTAAATACAGTTCACTGTTTCAAAGTACCACTAAGATGCAGAATTAGAAACATCCATTTGTTGTTCTTTTTATAGCACAGCCAAGTGACTTGGAATTTTAGCTTGTCCCTGCCAAGGGTTGCTCAATTTTGAACAAAAAGTCCTCCGCTATAATGTTAAAAAAGCACCAACCATCAATTGAATGCTAATCTTTATATTCTATGATACATCACTCCAAGAATGCTACCATTAAAAAATGTGAATTCTAGTTTTCAAAAGTGATGGATTATTGTACCAAGTCATGTATTTTCCAGTAAAGTGTGCTTTTATTTGTCCTGTGTGATTACTAGTTTGTGGAAGTATGTGTGGGGTCATTTTAGTGCTGTGGGAAAATGGAGCACTCTTCTGTTAAAATCAGTAGTGAAATCAGAAGCAAACTATGCTCTGATCATCATAGGCATGTGTTTAAATATTGCTTTCCTTAATTGGCTATGTTCTATTTACTTAAAATGAACAATTTGGCAAGTTTTTCTCCCTTGACAACAGCAAAGCGTAAACCATTTTATAAGTTTGGCTGTTAAAATCAGATTTGTAATGTAAACCACAATATTCCAGGGTTGTTGCTATTGCTTAACCAGTTATTTTAGCTTGCCATTGTTTTATAATTGTGCACCTTTAAATGTTCTGGTTTTGTTTATAACTAATGAAAAACGCCTTGATAAAAACATAGACTGATGATAATGATCATACTTTTAATTTTGCTCTCTCTCTTTGCTTGGATCCTCTGTATGGAAATCAATGCATTACAGGGGAGATTCACTCTGGAAGGGGAGATTAGGGAGCATCTCTGTAACTGCAGCTAAATTATCCAGGGTACTGTTTAGATATTCTGTCAAAGTGACAATGGACTGGCTAATGTGAGCTCACCTTGTGGAGAATGTTGTATTTTGGTGGATTAATTGATTGATTGATTGATTGATCTGTTAATTGATTTCCAAGAGAAGATAGAAAGCTGTTCTTCCCACAGAAAGCAGAAGCCCCTCCCCTCTCAGCTGAAGGCCCTTGCCAAGGGAGGCTGTAGATCTCTACATTAGCCTGCTCAGCATTTGGGGGAAAGGGCAGGGTGAGAGAGCTCAGAGCACTGGACAAGAGTTATTCAAGGGTGGTGAGTCTCAGGTGACTTGTTAGAAATCTTTAAAAATCTGCTTGTTCAGGGAAAACTGTGGAAAAGGTCTTTCCATGGCATCACTGCAGCTTCTGGAGCATGCCAGGCTTCTCCTCCCTACTAATACAGCCTATTTTGGTATCTATCATGGTGCCCTGTAAGCACCTCAGCAGAGAAGAAGTTAAATTTATGCCTTTCAAACTTCCTCCAGGGGATATTCTGCAGCTGGATTCTATGCCTTTTTGACACAGAGCAGGAATAAATTGAGCTCAAAATGTTTCTCAGCTTGGTAAATGCTTAAATATAATAAAATATAATCATTAGGACGGGAATACTTTTCTTTCCATAAATTAATGCATCTTGCACACATTTCATGGCACATAGCCATGTTTTCTGTAACTGCATTAAATATATATATAACTCTTAATCCATCTTGGCAAGAGAATTCAGTCTTCAATAGTGGTGTAACCATCCATCCTTTCTCATAACAAGTAGTACACAGCTAATAGTGCGTAGCACACTTGGAGTCCAGGGTTTTAGCAGAGAAATCATCCATGTGAAACTTGTGGGATTCGTGAACATTTCATGAGTAAACTGGTCTCCATCCAAATACTTATAGGCAATAAATAACAGGGCTCCGTGCAGAACCGGCGGAGTGAACTCATCATGTTTATTCACAAAAGTATTAATCTGATGGCTTGCAGTGTCCAACCAGCTCCACTGCTGACCTACCGCATGATTTTGATTTTACTGGGGTGGTTATGGCCACTATTTTCCAAGGATACTTGAGCAAACTACTGTTAGTTCAGAAATATTGTTTCACTCAAGCTTTTCCTTCTGATTTCCTTCAGTTTTCAGGCTGAACTACAGTGCCTCTGACACAAATGACAGAAACCGAGTTAAAAGCAGATTGAAGAAGTTCATCTCCCGACGACCTTCCTTGAAAACATTGCAAGAAAAGGGACTTATTAAAGGTGTGTTTGGTCTTACGTACTTTTTTTGGGCATAAAAATTAAAAGTTCACAAGTGATTTTTTGACTCTCAGATGAATAAGTGCACTGGACGAACACTTCTTAGACATGGGTTTGTTGCTGTATCTCATAAAACTTACACTTCTGAACTATATAGATAAAAAATCAATGTATGGTTACATCTACCTCTGTGATACCTGACTGCTGCTTCAATTTTTCTGCTTTGGTGTGGAGGCGGTAGAAGCCCCTCCATTTAACACCATGCACAATGCAAATCAACGTGCTGCTCAACTCCACTTCTTTTTAAGAAAAATTACTGAGATAGTTTATATTTTAGAACCCAAAATAGGAACTTCAGATGCTGTGCTGACTAATTTGTTGGAATACTTTCTGCTGTCTTCTCTCATTATTTTTCTAACTCACCAACAAGATCCATTTTTAACAATTTAAAATACATGTCAGCGAATAAGAAGTGCTTTGAATATGTGGGTTTTTTTCCTATTCCAATTTCTTGCTAAGTTGGTCAGCCATCACTTACACATATTCTTAAAAAATTGTTTCTCTGATAAAACGTGTTTGTTAGCTTATCCAAGAAGTGTTTTGCTAAGAAGCTGCTAGTTGAAGGCAGTAGCATTCTGGCCACTAATATTCCAGTAAAGCCATGTTTTCAAATATTGTCTGGAGCAATGCTTGAAAAATTTATGCACTCCCAAATTATTATGTGTGAAACCCACAACTGCACATGCAAATTGACTAGAAAGAGGCATTTTGCCAGGAGCCCCTGTCAATCTCCAGGGTGAGTTTTCCAGTGGTGTGTCAAAAATGGCAAGGGGTGTTGCTGGTGTGTATTAAACTTGTCTGTCCTGAGCCAAGAGATTGACCCCAGCCAGCATAAGCTAAAGCAGCCACAAGAGTTAAACACCAGCTGGGCCCATGTCCGAAGAGAAGATGATTTGACGAATTAAGTTCTTATGTTTTAGATACATGCAGAGATGCTCAGAGCAGTGTTGTTTACTGTAAGGAAATCTTCATTAAATGAAACCATGATGTGCCTTAATGATGGGGTTCTGCTTCTAACTGCCACAGAAACCTTAAAAAAATGTCATTTACGCACCAATATGAGTGTGTGAGGTGTGCACACTCGCGCACCAAACTTTCAGGATCTGTGCTCACACCTTTAGTATCTGATTTCAACACATCAGAGTTTTGCCTCCTTGAAGTACTTTGTGAGTTGAGGGTGGGGTTTGAATGCATCATGTTAGTTTGTTTCAGTTCTTACAATAATAGAGGAGTAATTCATAGTCTTTTAATTTCTGGATTTAAGGGCTGGGAGTTTTTTGGTTTAATAAAGTGTGGCTGATGAATCTCCTGCGGTGTTACATAGGGATCAGATGTGATCCCTGCTAACAAACCCAGATTCATTAGCATAACTCAAATACCCCCTCTAATACATCTCTCTAGGAAAGCCAGATGAATTTGGTTTTGGCTACAGTTGCATTAAGCTCTTGATTCATAAACATAGCTTCATTCTACCTGGGATCCTCTTCCAGGGATAACAGAGATGTGTGATTTGTGACACAGTAATTCAGAATCAGTACCCAGCACAGTTCTATGACCAAACTAATGTTGCCATGAAGAAAACATGTTAGTTATCTACCATGAAGTTTCATTAGGATTAGGTTTTGGCCATGCAAATGAGGCAGGATTCGTTAGCACGGCTTAATTCCAATCTACGGTAAGTCTATGTGAAATGCTCATTTGATAAGGTTCCTTCATTGTCTTCACCAGAGTTTATCCCTTAATCTGTTAAAATGTTATGAAAATGCAGTTGCAGTGCTTATGCAGAGACCACTTTTAAATGTTAATTTTGAGGCTCACATTAGAATATTTTTAAATCGCAAAATGCAACCGCCCAGATTACAAATGAAAAGCTTGCCAAATTTTGTATTATGAGATGCATCTATTTATTTTTCTAAAGGTGACTTAAATGGTTGCAGAAACCTCTCAGAACTATTTATTTGCTCGTTTCTTAAGGGAAAAAAATGTTAACCAATTTTTACAAGAAAAAATTCCTCCAGCTCTGAGAACATGCCTATGAACTTTTATCCCACAGGGAAATACTTCTGTCAGAATTGTAAATCCCTCAAAATAGGGGCTCGTAATAAAAGTGTGTATAAAGCCTTGCAGGACATCTTGGTACCAAATTCCTGACAAAGAGCTGTTCTGTGTGCTGGTGAAGAATTGATATAAATATCTGTGAAGCGTGTGGTGTTAATTACTCCAATGCAGTGGCACTGTAGGTGCCGTGAAAACCTTCACTTTTCATCAACTGCTATTCATATTTGCCAGGGGCACTATAAAGCTCTCAAATCTATATTGATTTTTTACATTGTATGTCACATTGGAACCAAAACTCCAATAAATTTAACACGTAAATTATAGTCATGAGTAAATACATTTTAAGGTGGTAAGTTCACTTAGACACAGTTCTGTGCTCTGTTAGTCGCTGATGCGTGCACACTTGGCCAGGAGACTCAACACATTTCTCCACATTAACCAAATTTGGGAATACAGGCTTCAAAATTAAATAGCAGTTTGATCTCCTGGGGTATTTTGTTCTGCCAACACTGTTATCAGGAAATCTAGAAATTACGTGATTGTCATTTAACTCTTAACCAAACTTTGCTGGTGTAAAATGTAGCAAACGCCCCATGTAGAAAGTAAATTAGGGAGTTAACAAATGGGAGTAATAACGAGGATAGCAATCAGACAAGGGAGTGTAGCAGACCAATGAGTAAATGATACTTACATGTCGGTCTGAAAATGAGGATGTGCCGACACTTTACATGACAAAAAGTTATTTTTGTCATTGTTGTCCCATTTGCTTTCTACTTCTATGAGTAAAGGAAGCCAGACTGGGAACAGCACGTTGGCTCCATTCATTGCGATGGGCTGGTGACTGGGGCTTTTCATGCTCCAGCAAGAGCTCTAACGAATATCATCAGTACTCATTCCACCTCACTCATGCTTACACAAAATATCTTTGGTCTAGAAGGGTTTTGAATCATTTTTGAGATGATGTGTAACGTGTTTGTGTCTCTGTGCACACTTACGTTGAGATATATATACACGTGCACACAACCTAGAAATAGTAAATAAGAGGCATGTTCCCTGTCTGCCATTTTAACAGTGTTATTTTGAAAATAACTGTTCAAATTTATACTCTAGGGCAGAGGTCCTTGGTTCCTCGGGATTGAAATATTCTCAGAATTTACAGAATCTGCACTAATATGCTAGAAAAATAATATATAAATCTTCTCTTTTAAAGCGGCTTTATAGTCTATAATTGAACTTTGATCTTTATGTTTGAGCTTTGTCATGATTTAATATTACCCAAAATGAATTGCCAACCTTCAACTTGATATTGGCCTGCTAACTTCCTGATTTCTGAGGCTTTCTAGTCCAACAAAGGAAAAAAACTTCTGTGGAACTGTGATTTTAAAGCTACGGTAGTTGTGTTGGTAAAAGACTATCAGAAAATACATTCTCAGTAAACAGTAAAAAAGCATGAGCAACAACTTAACATAAATGACACTGTGGGAAATGAGGAAAATGAAGCCATGCAGCTGGCAAGAAATTTATTTGGTTTTTATTTTTTTTAGGGTGGATCTTTTTTTCCCGAATGCTAGACACTGAAGGAACCTCATTGAATTTATTTCATAAGCTAAGTGAAGGCAAAAACCAAAACAGCATACAAAATTGGAATGGTTACAACTGTTTCAAGATGAAAATAAAAGCCACTCAATTGCTACTGAAAGGAACTAGCTGTGATTTGGCTTGATAGCCTATAGAACAGGGCTCAGCATATGTTGGTGGTTGTGCAGATCGCAGCACAGAGATCACCAACCATTTCATTTCCAGGCAAGAGAAAATGTCTTCATTGCATCATATGTTTCAATGGACCTTGGAGTAGTTCGATGTAATGAGTGAAACGCTCATGAGAAGTCCAAGAGAGCAGATTAAGACCTACCTTTGGTGTGTTCTGTAATTCCTGTGGGTTATGAAGAAATTTTGCAAGCGATCTGGTGCCCATCATAACTCAGGGAAAGTTAAGAAATGTTTCCTTTGACTTGCAGGGACAATGGGTCCCAAGAGTATTTCTTTCTTTGACATGGACATTTGGAAATACTTTACCCAAACCCTGTGGACAAAGTGATTTTTTCCTTTGACATGATGCTCAGAAATCACAGAATCACAGAAACATAGAATATGCTGAGCTGGAAGGGACCCACAAGCATCATCAAGTCCAACCCTTAGCCCTTCAGAGGACCATCCCCAAGAATCACACCATGTGCCTGAGAGTAAATACCTCATTTTTGGAGACCTGTTTTGAAGAGTACAGCCAGGCACACTCTCTGAATTCAAATGAGCTCTTATCCCCAGTAAAACACCAGAATTTCTGAAGAGAGACCTGTGTCTATAGCAATACTTTCCCTTTTTCTGAGAATGTGAAACAAATCTGGCAACTCATATGCCACTTAATAGTAACTGTTCACAAATATAATTTTTTTTAAATTGATGACCACCACAGATCAAGGATATATAATAAATCTCCAAGTTAAAAGGACTGGCAAGATTCCCAGTGTGCATAAATCAGGGGAGCTCAACTGACAACCTCACCGACTTCAGTCAGCTGAGGACCTGCCCCACTTATTGTAAAAGTGTCATGGCATTATTTGGAGCCCCAGTCTGGGATCAGCGTCACTTTAATGTCTGACTTAATGCGTCTGACTCTAAAGATTGAGCAGCTAGAAGTCACCCTTCAGAATATGGCCCCAAATGCATCACTTCGCCATCCAAAAATTCACTGTTGGTCTTCCTACTGTCCCATTCCTCTCTCTGTACGTTCCTCTCTTATTTTGTCTTTTCGTTCTCCTTCCGTCTTTTTCCTCTCAACATTTAAGGAGATACAAAGAAAACAAACAACTTGGATGTTGATACAGAGCTCTGGTAGTCCAGCAGCTCAAATCCAATTGTAGCAGAGTTAATTCTGTTCCTGAAAGACATGGGATTACATAGATATAATTCACGTTTCTGAAAACTTGGGCATTGTACCATTACATCGCCTCCTCTCATGTCAGAATTTAAGCTTCTCCCTGAGAAATGGGAGTATTAGCCATGCCCTTCCTTGCTTTTTTTTTAGTAAAAAACACTGAAGTATGAGTTCCTTCCAAGTGTGGCCACATCTCAGCCGTGTACACCCAAAACAGTTAAACAATGACATTCTCAGTGAGGATGTGGCTTTAGTGATTTTGTTTTAATTGTTCTCTTCCAGAAGTATTGTCTCCCATAGTCGAGATTTCTGCAGCTCAGGATTAGTGGCTTTGCTGCAGCCTGCAAGAGCTACTCCAAAAAAAAAAAAAAAAAAAAAAAGGAAACAGTTCCCGTGCTCCTTGCTTTTTGGCGCAGTTCCAACCGCGGCCGGCAGGGGCCNCAGAACGGCCAATTCATTGCAGCTGTAATCATCATTTTATATTATACAACTTGTGAATGTCCATTCTCTTCTCTTCTGGTGTCTGGTTTTATATCCATGTGCGAGACTGTCACACCCCCCACCATCTTCAACCAAATTTTTAGTGTGCAGATAGGAGGGATGTGTAATGTAAACCATACCACCAAACATATTATGAATATATTGCTCTTCTTAAAAATGCTTGTTGGTTTTTCATAGTACAGTATTGACTAACTGTCGGTGTTTGATGTATGGTTTACCAGCCTGATGTAGACTTATGGTTAGAGCTTAACTTGTTAGTTCTGCTTTTGCAGCCAATTCAGAATAACTACAGATGCCCCAAGATATTAAAATTGACTGCTCAAATGGACTCAGTGTGGGAGTTTCATTGGTTTTAAATTGATAACAGCTGAAAGAGTGAATGATTAAAGCTGTATATGGGCATAGTATGCAGCTCCTTTGTACGAGCTCTTGTGAACAGAATCCACTGCATGGGAATTGCCTTTGTTCTAATAAAAGATATTTCTGAACAATTGTTAGTTTAAATTTTTAAATGATGAAACAAGAGCATTTCAGGAGCCTATAGAGGAAATAATTCCTGAGAAACTGGAATAACTCTGAGAAGATAAAGTGGATTTCTATTCAGAGGGGAGCATTTAAAGTTAAGTAGCATTCCATAAGGTGGTAATTGTGTCTATTTCCCAGGCATTTGAGTTAAATAAGCTGGATAGGAAACATAAACTGTCATAACAAGAGGTTAGGAGTGTTGTGTACATCTCTTTTTTTTCAAGTCATAAAAAATGAAGTTTTGGAGGGCCTTATCTCAAATGAATCAAGCAAAGGTTTTTGCTTCCCTTATCCCTTTGGGAGCAGTTTGTATTTTTTTTTTTTTTTAATGTCCCGGATAGTTTTTCTTTAAACTAGTTTTAAAATATATGTATATACACACCTATAAAAGAACAAGAAAATAATATTTCAATCTTAGTTACACATAAGTCTAGTTTACAGAAGTTAGCCATTTGCCATTTCTATAACTCCTTCTTTCTGAAATACCGCACAAAGACTTAACTGAGTTTTCCTCAACTATTCCTGTGACCTCTACGAGTGTAAATATGGCATTGTAACTACTGCCATTCCCATGTTTATGCACAGAAACAGATCCAGCAAAAAATCAATAGATTAGAGAGTCAGAGAATTTGTGGTTCGGGACTACCCAGAATTGAGAGTATTTGGATGACTTATGGGATGATGTACTTATAAATAGTCATGAATTTCTAGAAGGGTGAAAAAAACTTCCAAAGCAGTTGTGTGCTGTTGTTTTACCATAGTCTGTTTTGATGCCCAGGAACAATTAATGCTGTTTTGCTGCCCTTCCATTTGAGACAAAAATCCTGAGTGCCTCTTTTCTAAAGAAGAGGTGATTTAAAGCTGAACTGCAAGGTACAGGATGTGATTACATCCATACAGTGAAAGGTATATAAAATGAGGTTAAATATTTTGCTCAATATATAGAATCTGCACCAAGAAATGAAGTAATGGACTAGGTGAGAATTGCCAAACTGTTTTCAGCCTTTTCAAAATTTCCTCGCAGAAATACCAAATATTCTGTATTCATTTAGGGGATTGAAGAGAGTAACTGTGAAGTAATCCTGGAAGTTGGTTATAAAGGGGTTATAACACAGAAGAGAAGCTGCTGAACAGACATGCATTAATTTTGTTTCAGTTCTTCATATGTTGCCATCTAAACACAGTGCAGTTCTTTGCCTGTTTTGCTTCTGAAATTGTTTACAAGTGTCTTTGTCCACCAAATAAGATACATTTTTTACTTCTTTTTAACATAATTTACATTGGAGACCATTCCATATTATGCAAAGAATTTGACAAGTCTTTGCTAAAATTTTGAAAAACAATTAAGATGTCAAAGGAGGAAGTGCTAGTACATTTTAATCAT
Source organism: Cephalopterus ornatus (assembly GCA_013396775.1). Classification (NCBI taxonomy): domain Eukaryota; kingdom Metazoa; phylum Chordata; class Aves; order Passeriformes; family Cotingidae; genus Cephalopterus; species Cephalopterus ornatus. The sequence continues at coordinate 1,046,038 of VZRE01015336.1, forward strand.
AAATCTCTGTATGTATAATTACCACTGAAGGCAGCTATAAATGTTTTATGAAGAAAATGTAACCAGACTGTGCTTTGTCAGAAACATAACCCCAAAACATGTAACAGACTGTTCGCTAATGCTTAACGCCACACATGCACACAACCTTCCTCGGTGCAGTTCTGTGAACCCAGTCCTCCATCCCTTCTGCAGCCCAAACTCCGACTAACTTAAATTCAGGCTTTGGAGTACTCTCCCAGAATGCAGATCACACGCGTTGGGAGGTGTTGGAATAAACTTCCCTGATACATCTCCAAAAGTCCAAACCATCCCCTGCACCCCACCTTGTTTCTGTCATGTTCCCTGCTCTGAGGTGTTAAGAAAGAAAAAGTAACTGAGTTGCTCTTAAAATCTGAGTATGAAATAGTAGGGATTACTTATTGGAAAGCAAGACTCCTTGCAAAGCAGGAAATAAAAAAATGGGAGTTTTGCCCAGTTTTTCCCCACTAATGTAGTAAGGAAAAGTTGTGCTGCTGGGAGGAAGAATCACTCCAACTGCTTATGGTGGAAGGTGGTGGGGCTGAGCATAGAGGAAACACCCAGTGCCATGGGAGCCGTAGAGGAGAGCAGGAGCCTGCTGCTGGGTTTGCTGCGCAGAGCCCAGACTTGTGCTGTCATCCTCCAGCTATCTATACAATAATTTTCAGAGCCTCTACGCCAATTTACAAACTGTAGTACTCTGTTGAAATACTATATGGAGATTGTCTCTTTGGATAAATGATGACAGTACGCTCCTATTGTTTCGGCATTTAACTGCCTCCTATTGAGTAGTTCCTCTCATCTGTTTGATTCATTCTGATTCTAGCTGACATCATCCCCGTTACTGATTGCTCTTTTCATAATTTCTCAAACATATAGAGTGGAAATGAGGTGGAGGGAGCTAATTAGTAATCTGAAGAGTTCAACCTGCTCGTACAAGTATGTTTCAAAATCAACATACAAAGTTCATAAGAACTTTGAAATCATAAAATCTTAACGGTAGCATTGCGTATTTAAATGCTTATTTAAATGCTTATTCATGAAAGAAGTAACACTAATCAAAAGTTAGACTTGGTGTAAGATGAAATCCACATCCAAAGACATCTAGTATCTTCTATTTTTTTAAGCAGGTAATTTGATGATTAAGAAAAAAAAAGATTTGGTAAAGATGAGATGAAATGGTACTAAGTCCTGATGATGCAAAGTACTGAAGCCCTTTCACTCCTACAGTACTCCATGCAAAAGTAGAACTTGCAAATGCTTGGAAGAGACAGGCCACTAGTTTCTAGGTTGGACCAGTAGTCAATATCATGTAGGATTTTGCGATCAACAAGTTAGGGAGCTGTGGCTCTAGAAGGGCCTTCAATTTTTTTATGGCAGGTCCAAGCACATGGCCACATTTTTTATGGCAGGTCCAGAGATTTCCAAGCCCTAGAAAGGTCAAGGTCATGGTGTAAGTGACAACTGAAACTTGAATCCAGAGGGAAGTATCCTAACACTGTGAGCACCAGATGTTGAGGGATTTGGTTCTGTGGCAGAAGCTAATGACCACTAGAACTCAAAAAGGATTTTCTTCCAACTTTGCCAGTCCATCTTCAATATCTGAGTTTTAAATTAATAGGCAAGCTGAGAAGAGACAAAAATCCCACTACTAATAATATGCCTTAACGTGTTTCCTCTTGTTTTCCAAATCTAGATCAAATTTTTGGCTCCCATTTGCACTTGGTCTGTGAGCACGAGAAATCTACAGTCCCTCAGTTTGTAAGACTATGCATAAAAGCTGTTGAAAGAAGAGGTGAGTACCTTATTATTTAATACGTTTTTTTTTCTAATAGTAATCAAAACTTTTACCTCACAGCTCTGGTCAGATTTCCAGGGCAGGCAGACAGTTCAATTTGGAATATAGTTATGAACTGAACTATATCACATTCTGTATCTTCATTTTCTTCATGTGATAAGACACTAATAGCACCTATTCATGCCGATTATTCCTTATATTTTGTTTGACATGTTGTTGGTTTAGTCTTTCTCTGGGTAAGTAAATGCTAAATGTCAGTAACTTTCATTCTGAAGTCTCTGATGAGTGTAATGCCAATACTTTTTCCCAAGCCCTGAATTGTATTCAGCCAAATTAAATGTTATTCTAGTGGGGCCGTTTTTTTTTTTTAATGAGTGCAGGTGTCTAATTTTTACAGTTCTCTTAAAAGCTGTGATATTGTAAAACTATTGGAATGAGTATCCATCCTCATTACAAGTTTTGATTAATAAGAAGGATTTTCATAGTATAAAAAAGATGTACTTAACACCGTTGCCTGCCTTCCTTTCTGCAGGGTGTATCTTCTCTCACTGAAGGTCATTTTCTTTGGAAGGTACATGCGGTAGATGCAGAATCTTAAAATGTATTGTATAAAAATGTGAGGCTTCATCACCATCTGTTACAAGTTTACAACTTGTTCCAGGGATCTGGGGAAACATATATCTTGCAAAAGATAGAAAATTTATTTTCAGAATAAGGCTGGGTGAACCCATTGTGACTGCCATATACTGGAGTCTCAGAACAAGAGAACCCATGAAAAATAAAAAGATACTTAGAGCGTTATCTGCAAAGGAAAAAGCTATTTTAATTCCACCACTGTTACCTGGTTTTATAGTGAAAGGTGCAATAAAACTACCCTGGAGTTTCAAACTCAGGGAAATTCATGCTTTAATTATACAGCAAAGAGAGCACTGGGATATTATTACTCCCAGAATGATTGGCAGGAAGTCAGAGGCTGAAACAAATTGGAGATTGTTCGGTAGGGGGAGATAGTAGCTTTGGGTTTTTTTGGAGGGAGGCTGGAGGCTGGATAAAGAAAGGGGAGAAACGTGTGAAGTGACTATTAATAGAGGAGGAATTGTGAGGAGAAATTCAGAACATGAAAAGGAAAGGCAGAGATTAGATTGTAAAAATGCCACACTGGGCAGAACACGTCTAAAGGACTGCTTGGTTACGATCTCAGCACAGGTTCTCCAAAAGATGCACTGGATATTTCATAGACGTTTTGTGGTATCTGACCACTCCTCCCAGGAGAAGTGAGGCCAGATGTTTCTGCACTGCTGAGCTGTAATAGAAAAATCCAAGAAACACAGTTAGATGTTTACTGTCCGTGTGATTATCAAAAAAATATTCATATTAGAAACTAAATGTATCACTGTTTCTTCAAATGAGTTCATCCGTATGAGAATTGCATTGTTGTGCTTGTGTTTCCTTCAAACTTGCTGTGACTCAGAGAAGTCTACCCCTTTCAGTTAGTCTAACATGTAAATAGAAGTTAATCATACGGCATGAGATAAAAATTTCACTTTATCACTATATTTATGAGTTTATGTTTGATACGCAGTTTTTTCTATTATCGTTTTCTTGGATTAAGATGCTTGCATTTACTCACATTCTATTTACTCAAAGTGTTGTTTTTACTAAGTTCTGGCATAAACTATCTCAGGACAGCAGTAATTTATGTGAAGCTAAGTCCAATGTTTATGCAAGCTTCTGATGACATTTTATACTGGGGTTGGTATTAGGAAGCAGTATGTGGAGGTGCCAAGTCTCCCGGCATGGCTGAGACTCAACAGATCTGAAGCCCTCCTCTTAATGGCCAGATATGCCTCCAGCCAAGACACTCAACTGCGGAGTCATGGGAAATACTTATGTACCAATTATGGGAAAGGCACATTTAATGAAAACTGTATGTTTACTTTCATAGTCTTAGTAAGATGGCCTAGATACTCGGTACAGCTGGCATATTGGCTGGGCTAGAAAAGCTTTTTTTCCTATTTAGAAAATATATCATCTACATACTGTAACTGTACCAAAAACGTTACTTGCGTGCTTCGCTTAAGATAAAGGATTATTAGGGAAAAAAGACCTTAGGAGACCATCCCTAAATGTTACTTACAAAACATTCGTATTTCACTCAACGGTTGTGTTCTTAGTTGTCGGCTCATGGATTTAATTATTATTCAGCTACTGATTTTCTATTTGTTTTTCTGATTTTTAAAGCATTATCACCGTGCACAGAAAGAAAGTCTAGCAGGGATCCGAATAAACCATATTAATTAGTACATTTTCCTGTGTAGACGAGGTTACACACAATAGCCAACTGTAGCAATATTCTCCCACAGAATAAAAATGTGGAGGTTGTCATTACCCATTGGCAAGATTTCCTGTGTAGTTACACTATTTTAAAATGAATATCAAAAGGATATTTATTCTGCTATTATTCTGCTGTAACTTAGATCAGATTTTGGTCATTTATCCCCTAGTTTGCTTCTCCATCATTTCAGGACAGGGGTGCTTTATAAGGTCTGCTCTAAAAAATCTCACACCATAACACATATTTATCTATTCAACAAGGATTCACTTTTGAATGTGAAAAAAAATGGAGTGAATTCCATTTTTTTCAGCCTCTTTTGGTATTTTTAGTTATTGAAGTAGGACCAAGAAGCAGCAGGTCTTTCTCCATTTTCTCAGCCATCTTGAAGAGCTGACAGTGGAGTTTATTAAAAAGAGGTAGTAGAAAAGTGCCTGTTCCTGGAAACTTGAAAGGCAATTGTCACATTTCATTTTTGTTTTTTTTTAAGCAAGCTCATTTTTTCCCCTTTGTTCTTTCTGTACTTATGAATTACTGATAATAATTACTGAATTATTCATTCATAATTTTTTTATGAACTTCTAGTCCCAATTATTGAGCTATCCAGACCTGTACCACTGAAGTCAACAGTACCTTAGCCAAGAGTGTTGTAGCCTTGGTAGCTCATGAAATACCCTTAATAGAAAAATTTCCCATGTCTGTGCTGTAACCTGGTGAGGATAAGAGAATTATTCTGTACCATACAGCAACCAGGTTGCAGTAATACGGTGGATACTCAAAAATCTCCAGCATTTCTTCATTTTCTACTTTCTCAGGGACTTCAAGGGAAAGATTTTCCTGGAACAGCAGGTTTTTCAATGTCTTCTTTTGATTTTCCATCCTTACTTACCTTGGATAGGCCTCAGGCTTTTCTGGGGCTATCTGTTGACCTGCCTTTTTCAGTCTGTATTCCTGTATCTCATTCAGTATTCAATCTGCTTTTTCTTCTCCCTGGGAAGCATCTGACAGGTAGCACCGACCCTGAGCTGAGCAGTGCAGCGAGGAAAGCCTGGGACAATCCTCCCAGTGCACTCTAACTCACATGCTGAGCACTCCTGCCAAGGGTGGGGCCCATTGCAAGACTTTTTGGTGTTTCTAGGCCAGATATTATTTCCAGTCATTTCTGGAGTCGCCTATTTATTTTGTTATCCATGACCCTTTAAAAGTCTTGGCTGTCTGGGTTTTTTTGCCTTTTTTTTTTTTTTTAATATGTGAAAGGCATGAGTAGAACGCATTAAAAAAAAATAAAAATATCAGTCTGTGTTGTACCTAAACAACATGCCATCCAGAACTTCTCATAGTGGTGTTTTATCGTGTGAAAACAGTCTGATACTAAAGTCTTTTCCAGGGGAGATCATTTGTCTGTGTCTAATGACAGAGTAAATGAACACCCCGAGCAGTCCGTATCCTAAACGTATCGGGGGTATCCAGCGTGGCTTAGGATTTGTAAAGAAATACACTCCTAATGCTCCAGGGACATATAACTTAACTTTCATCTCTCTTTTGAAACATCCTTCATTTTTTCCCTCCATTCCCAAATCCAAGTTAGTGTTCCCAAATCAACCTAAATTACTTGAAAAATGACACTGCAGCCAGCAAAGCTGATGATTACAGGTACCGTTTCCATTCAGAGCTCGACGTTGCAGATACAGTTTTCTGTTGCTTTTCTTGGAGCACAGGATGCTCTGACAGGAACGATACACAAAATTACATATTTGATTCAATGCCTAAAAGCCACCCTGGGATCCATAACCTTGCTTAAAGATTTAAGAAAGACCTTTAGTCCACTTCTGAGAAGGTTCTTAGCTTAGAAAACTTTATCTTTCAACTTTACTTCTTAGCAGCTGTTATGTTTTTTTGCTGTCGTTTGTTTGACAGGATCCAGTTATAGGTTCCGATGTCTGTTTAAAGAAACAGGGAGGTTGTTGGCTTTAAAATTCCCTCACTGCTTGTGTGTTCAACATTTTCCCAGGCTTTTCTACATAGTTTGCCAAGTAAAGGGACTGACCTTTTGTAGCAAACACTTTTTCATTTCTAAATGCTCACTTTGATTTTTGTCCCATTTTATGCTCATTCCAAACTGTTTACAACCCACTAAAAATGACTGTGAATTATATGTTTGTGTAATGGATTCCTTTTGTGGTCAGAGTGGAATGTTTACTTTGAACAATTAGTTATCTTTGGGCAGATTATAGTGACCTGAAAAAAGAATGGCTAAAATTATTATAGTACCTTAACTATTTCCTTTTGTTATCTTCTCTGTTTGTCCAACGTATTATTTACTGGGTTTCATTGCTCTGAGCCCCAGTGAACAAATCATGTTAAATAAGGACAGTGACAAAAACTCCGGAGCGTGGGCTTTTGGCCTGGGGGGGAGTTGATCTGCTGGGGTAGGACCAGTGAGACTTCAGAAGGGACCTTTAGGCACTTAAAGGCTGGATGTGCAATTCTTAAGAAGACATGGTTTTGCAAGAGTTTTTAAGTACTTGCTCTCAAAAATTCAGATTTCTCATAGGTTTCCAAATTTTGACACCCCAAAGCACCTAAAACCAATACTCAGTTTGTCTTTAATTAACTGAATGTCCCTAGCTGTGCTTTGATTGTGCATAAGATCATTGCAGACATGCAGACACACAGTCTCATACTACAGAAAATTCCATGTTTAAGGCAGAAAATGCCTTTATGGGCAAAGATAAAGTACCTTATGGGAAGTAGTAAAGAACTACAGTCATCCCAATGGAGAGAAATGAAGATAAAAATGGTATTTTAAACTACCTCACCTCCCAAATGCCATGCTGCCCTGTGACAGAAGGTTGTGTCCCTTTCATCAGTTTTATCTCTTAATCTAAAAGCTAGAGTGCAGCTAAAAGCACTTTAAAACCTATTTATACAAAAAAAAAAGAAAAAAGAAAAAAAGAAAGTGATATTTCATTACCTTCTAAATCATATCTCGCTTAAAAGGTAGTCAGTATTCTGTTAGAGTGTTTACACAGAGGAGAGTTCACTTATCTCAAGGAGTTACGCAAAGAGGAAATGAGTTTTAAGAAATATAAAGTATTGTGAACATATTTATATAGCTAGGAAAAAAATGAGTTTTTAAAAGAGTCTAATGCAATATCATTTTCTAATGGAGGAAAACACAGCAGAAAAAATTTAAAAGAAAAAAAATCCCCAAAACCTCCTAAAGCTGATGACTCGCACACTGGGATCATTGTCTTTGGTATGGTGTAGTTAGTGGATGATAAAACAGTGAGGATGGCAGAATGTGCAGCCAAGCTATGGATTCATAACCACTATATAAAACCCCTGGAAACTTATAGAATTGTTTAGGTGGGAAAAGACCTCTAAGATCATTGAGTCCAACCATTAACTCAGCACTGCCAAGCCCACCATTAAACCACGTCCCCGAGTGCCACATCTGCACAGCTTTTAAATCCCTCCAGGGATGGGGACTCCACCACCTCCCTCCGTTATGGTACTCCTCAGGATCACATTTGTGTTCGGCAACATGCTCCTCAGGGTTCTATTTAACTTAAGCAATTTTTATCTATTTGGTTCTCAAAAATAATTCATTCCCGTTCCCGAGGACCTGAGGGAGGAGGCAGGAAAGTACAGGGTAGTTCTGCCAGAGTATGTTCACCACCATCTTGGGGCTCCCAGTAAATGCACAGTGTTCCTGGGCTACTTCCCAGCACGGTTAGACCAAACCCATCAGCCGGTGGCATAAAGGGTTTGTTCTGACAGGCCTTCCTTGAGAAGTAGGGAAACCTCAGGAGACCAACCTACCCTGTGCCATTTTATATTTCTGTCTGAGTGCAGGATTATTCTCCAACAGCACTTGGCCCTGAACAACCACCAAAATGTATTTTATTTATGTTTTCCCTCTGTCATACCTTTCTACCCTCAAAGCAAGAAATTCTTCATGAATAGCAGTTTGTTACCTCATTCACTGATCTTCAGGACTTATTTTCCTCTGGAAACATATTTTTCAAGCTCTTTTTTGATTCTCCCAGGCCTGCACATGCTTCCTTGCTTACTCTGATATAATTTTACATACTGTTTCCAGTGGCTATAGAATTCAGTACCCTGGAAGTACAGAGATCATGTTGCTCCACCAAATGATCTGAGCTCCTAGTTCTGCTAATTTTGTACTGTTCATTCTTTCCCACTTTGGGATAATCTATTATGCTTGGATCCAGGCACGCACTAAAAGCTAATACTTCCATGAAGAATGTGCAATTTGTACTGTTTAGCTTGTGATGAGATTCCTGAAGTCTTTTATGATTCTATCTTGTTCCAAGGAGGCTTCTGCTCCCAACTTTTATATGCACTGAATGTAAAAGAAAAGAAAAAAAAAAAAGGAAACAAAACAAACTGATAGAAAAAAAATCACACACACACAAAAATATCCAGCAGTTCAGCAGATAAAGCCTTTTTCAGGGAATTCTAATGGGCTGAAGAAATCTGTTTCTGAGGGCATTGAACTATGTTTACTTTAAAGTGGCCAACGAGCATAAACTCAAATGTACAGATGAATGCAATATAAAACAACAAAGTTCTGAGAAAAGCCCTTGAAAAAGTTTGTGATTTAAAATGTTTGGTGCTTTTTTTATTTTATTTTTTTTTTGAATTCTTCTTCTGAGTAGAAATTAAGAGCGGTTGAATTTAGTGCGAACATGTTGGCAAGCTTTCCTCAACCATTTCTGTCTTCAGGCTCAGGCAATCCCGCTATAGCCACCTTTCTTAGAGTAAGAGCCAGTTAATAGTGTTGTGCAAGGTCCAAGTCAGAGTTGGCTCTGAAGGGTATTCACTCTGGGGCCTCTGTGTCTGCTAGAAAGCCACATTCTGAGTTAGAAAAAATATCAAGAAGTGTCAACAGGAAACATCACGGAAGGGCATACAAGACAAATTAGAGAAAAGGAGACAACAGCAGAAAAAAAAAAAATCCAACTGAAAAGAAAAAGGAATAAGAGCCTTACAATGACAAGACACAAAAGAGAATAAATACATAATTATTTAAAAATTGGAAAACAGAGACTCTAAGTTAGTTAGAAGAAGAAAAAGTCATAAAACAGGCAGGCACTTGAAGCAGTTGTCGTCTTTGTCATAGATACCTGATACCTGGTTCATTGATTAATCTGTTCCAGAGAAATGTATCCATTTCTATGAAAAAAAAAAGGGGGGATTTGTATTTTAAGCCGTGCCAGTAACAACAAGCAGACACTCAGTGTGCACCAGAGTAACATTTACAATGCCTGGGCCAAATTCATGCCTTGTGTAATTTTATTGCTTTTACTGGAATTACACCAGAGATGAGTTTGGCCTTTTGCCTTTTTCTAGCATTGTATAATATATCTATTCGTGAACATGTAGAGGGAAACAGGGTATTTTGTCTTCTGAATTTTCCATAAAATCTTGTTCAATAGACTTAATAAATAAAACAAACCACTTAACCTGCGAAATAAAAAAGAATCAAACAATGTTTTCTAGATATTAAAATAATGTTAATACAGTTTGTAAATCAACTAGTTGACACTTGTACTCGCTGAAAGAAAAAGTCTAGAGAAATTTAAAGCCAGCTCACTGCGTATGTTGTGCCAAAGAGAGAATGAAGGTCCTGACATACCCCCTGGTCAGAGGCAGATTCAGCAATGCTCACACATGAGGGCATCCACCTCCTGGCCATGAAAAAGGTAAAAAGACAGAGACAAAACTCCTCTCTTTTCCTCCCAAACAAGCCAAGGCTGTGAGGCTCTATGCCCTGGTACAGCACAAATGCCATCACAGGCAAGGAGCTGGCAGGATTTCCACTGCAAACCCCATTTAGTCAGACTTTACAGTTCAGCCATTAATAGAACACTTTGGGCTAACATTTGACAAAATGAGTCTTAGCCCGGAGGATATGTTCACTCACACACACACACACACACACACACACAAAGTCCGTCAATTTTCTTTAAAGGAAAAAAAAAGAGGTGTAGTTTCAGATTCTTTCAATATCTCTATTGCTTAAATATAAAGTTATATTTTTAAAATAAAATTATGAAGGCATAATTCCACAATGCAAACTGATTGCTTTTCCTGTGGGGAAAAAAAACAAGTTACTACAACTGCACTACAATTTTTTCAAAAAAGTTTTACAGAAGGAAAAGAAAACACACTAAAAAAGAAGTTTTGCTGTCTGTATGCAACACTGTGGGGTCAGTTTAAAAAAAAAAAATCTCCTTTTTTTTTTCTGCCTGCAATTCAAGAGAGCAAATAACTGCAGTTGTATTTTATTACTTCAATTATTTGCTGTAGCAGCTTGTGTTACATCAATGTTTTAACCATATAATACCACAGTCTAATGGGATTGATACCTAAGTGAGAGAAACTGCACCAACAGGAGGAAGGCAGAGGGCGAAGGAGGAGGGCAGCTTAAAAAGGAGGCTTTATGTTAAGGCTTTCCTTGGGTTTTTTAGCTTGTTTTGCTCCTCTGAAATTATGAAACTGATTTTGTTTGCAATCTAGTAACAGAATTGTCCCTAAATTGGCTCCTGCATGATAAAGCCGCAAGGAACTAACAAGTCTTTCAAAGCTCTCCGGTTGTATATTCACTCAGCAAGATTGTTTTATTATAATCAGGATCCACACGGATCATGGATGTAATTATATAGCAAACCAACTTCTTTTTTTTCTTTACTCAAACAATGCTCCCTGGTTTGGGAGGAATGACATATATGTAAATGAGAGAAAAATGTGAGCATTTGGTTTCATAACACAACAGAACCATACCTCTTGGATCCTGAGCTGGTCCAGCCAGCCTGATCCAGCTCCCTCCTCATGATTCCTTCATGCAATTTTTTTTTTTGGTGTCAGAGGTGATACATTTTAAATAACTGAAATTTCATGAGAAAATTCATGAGAAACAGATATTGCTATCAGAAACTGCTTTCTCATGCTTATTCTGCTTTGTAATGCATATAGGTTATTTCTTCCTATAATTCCTGCTTTATTGATACAAGCCTCTGTGCATCAAGATAGATGGAGACTTCTCTTTAAGGACCTGAATAGATCTGTTCTGTGGTCAACAGTTGTTCCTTACAGCTAAGGAAAGGGTTCAGTGTTTTGTTGCTTTAGGGCCTTCAGCTTTATACATCTGAAAATAAAAATGTAAATACCCAAATTTTCTGTCAGGGCTTAAAAACAAAGAACAGGAACTTGTTCAGTTGCCCAGGTTATGGGTCCTTTACAGGTGATACTGTGGTTCTTAAAATCACCATGCAGCCCTCCAAACCAAGGTGATAGATCTTCTCTGAGATGCCTTCACTCAGAAGATAAGAAAGTCCTGAAAAGACAGAAGGAGGCTACTCCATGCCCCTTTTCTCCACCTCCCCAGGAAAAATTCCTCCCAATATTTCAAACCATATGTTCCGATTTGTCAGCCCTGAACTGACATGGTGTTACGTGACACAACACGCCGAAGTAGCTGCCACCAGCTGGCTTTCCTGTGCCAGCAGCAACCACACAATGGTGTTGGAGGTACCACAGCTTTTTGTTTACTTAGAAATGAAATAATTTTGATGAGTGTATGGTATCAGTTAGCAAGTGTTGAGTTCTTCATGGTGATACTGCTCACATTGACTTAAATGGAAAACGGATCAGCTCAGAAATCTTTAATAAGAAAAGTTCCTGAGCGTACTCGTAGTGATGCCCTGTGGAGCCACTACAACTAAAAATCTGTCAGCGTACTTGGTAGAAACTTTGTTTCATGGTTCTCTAACTCATATGATTGAGATTAAAGTGAACAAGATCTTGGCACATAGTTTGGCAGGAGAGAAGCATTCCTGTGTTTGTGTGTGTGAGACAGAGAGACAAAGAGAGAGGGAAATTTAGCAGTCACTCATTTGGTGCTAAATTATCAGGTGCTACATATTTTTAATAAACCTTAGTAGAAAGATAAGATACATCCTCCTCTACTGAAAACTGCTTTCACTTAGACTATAAACTTAACTTTGAACAAGCTGAGCATCTCCTCTGACCACTGAAAACAAAATCATTCAAATTCTCCAGCCCAAACAAACTGCAAGCCAGACTTGAATCCAAACAGGAAGGTGCTAAAAGGGTGCTCTTTAAGCAGGCAGGTTTTCCTACTTTACCACTAAACCAGAGGAGTTCACAAAACACTTTCTTTAATGCCCTGATGCGTGACCTGCAGGACTGTCCTCACAGCAGTGCCTGATCTCTGGTCATAAATGACACTGATCCAGTGACAGAGCTTTGTGCACAGGAGCACTTCTACCATCACAATATTTTTTTTAAATTTTCAAACCCTCATGATATATGGATGTTTGAAAAGTATCTGAATTTGCGCACCAGAAATGGTTCACAATAGTGTCTTTTATTATCTGTATTTCAGTTGCATTTTTGTATTCTGATACACCATGCGTTAAAAACAAAGTCCATAGCTTACGGTAAGTTTCTGTTAGAAACTTTGCAGGTGTCTTGGATATCTCTATAGTAAATGTTATTAATAATTATGGGAATTTTCACCAAAGAAGGAAATTAGATATGGAAAACCCTGTATGCCAACTTTGTCTTTCCAAGCCTTCAGAAATACAAGAAGGTCTATGTGAACCCTAGTAAAAGGGATGAAATTGGATTTCTACCTTCCTTACATCATTCCATGTCACAGTCAGCATTAAGATACAAAGACAATGATTCAAATCAAAATTCTTCCCGCAGTTTCAAATCTTAAAATAATTATCTTCCATGAAAATATCAAATGATACTCATATTTATGCATTTACTTCACCTAAAAGTCAGCTAACAGATACCCAGTGCATTTTATTGCCAGCAACTAGGGTTTTTCTCATGAGAAGTCAATATTATTATGTATTTCTTGCATGTCTAAGTTATGTTTCAGTTCTATTATTTGTATTACATTGAGATTTTTTTATTTGCATACTTCAAAGTAGAAAGCAATTTGTTCCTTTTCAGACTATACTTAAACAACCTCTTTTGGGGAGTCCCTGAGCAATTCACATGCAAGTTTTGTGCTATTTTAGTGTAGCATATCATGGTATACATGTCAAACCATGGCATGAAAACTAAGCAATTGCTCCTGTCAGAGCAATGAAGGATGCAGTAGTCTCCTAAGTTTTAGTATTTATTACTCCGAAATCCAGTTCAAGATTTTTATGGTTTATGTAGGTACCTGGACTACACCATTTGCTGAATGTTTCTTTAGTGATGGTTCAGATTTTGCCCAAAATAAATGGAGATAAAAAAAAGCTTTTAAATTACCTGAACCTGTTTGGGGGAAAAAAAACACAGCGGGAATGACAGGGAAAAAAAATATAGCTGCAGATTCCTGCAGCTAAGATGGCAAAATAAAGTGGAAAAATATGTAAGCACAATAGTTTTGTGTCCTATTAAAATTAATGTCTCTGTTGTTACACGTAGTACTGCTTAATGTCACTGTTTCATAACACCAAATATGAATTTTGCAAAAACAAGAGAATTTTACTCACTTATTAGACTGGAGATTTATCACACAAAAGAATGTGTAAGAGCATTCAGTGGAATCCTATGGTTTTCATCATTATTGTGTTTTTAAATGTGTGCAATGTACACTGGGAAGAACACCATTAAAGTGAAAGTTATCTACGTATGCACGTACACACGCACCTTTGCATTATCCCGTTTTTATGTTAGGCACATATGCAATGCTAAGAATTCAGTAAGTTGGTGTTAGATAGCTATGTTACACTTATCCCCCAAGAGAGCCCCTGGGTTTTCCACACAGCCATGGACTGTAACACCCAAAGGTGTCTGATAGTGTGCCTTAGGCTAAAGAATCTAATTTTCAAATGTTTTCTCCCACTTGAAGATAAAAAGCAAATGCAAAGATAGATGCCTACAACGCAATACAAGTAAGCAAAGACCGCTGCCAGCTCCACATTAGAGCCCCAACTCTGTTTTTAGAGCAGGCTTCGGCACATTCCTCTATTAGAAACCCAGAATAGAGCTGGCCTAATTTCTAACTGCAAGACACAGATCCAGCCTCCTGTGTTATGCAACAAAACAAGTGCTATCAAGTGCCTTGCTGATATTTCTTTAGCCATTATTGAATTATGACAATTAAACTCTGCACTGACATCCCTCCCCAGCAATGCTTAGCAGCTGGAGGACATCCCCAAAGGTGGTCAGGTAGGACCTGCTCCAGGAGACAACCTTGAGACATTTAAGGTAGAGCAGAGCACAGTGTCAGGCTAGAAAGTAATGGATCTGTCCCAGAGAAGAGTGTTGGGCCTATCTGAACTGTTCAACTACATCTGAAACCAAAAAATTATGGAAGAAAGGATCCCGTGACTTTCAATTTCTATCCTATATATCCCTATCCTATATCTTAAACTTTCTATCCCAATAGCTATCATTAATATAAGTAACTAAAGAAATAAATCTATCTCTTTGGCCACCAAAGGTGCTACAGTCCAGAAAACGCAAACTCCTCCCCCATTTTGGCTGAAGATTATGTTTGCCCACATGTACAGTTCTTCCACTTCCGACTGTTCAAAGTCCAACATGCAGCAGTACTAGCCAGGACGGGGAGGTGACATTGCTGAGGTCTAACTTAATGTCTCACTGTTGTGAAAGACAGGAAAAGCTTTGTCCCTACTGGGCACTAAATTGTCTTTAAAATCAGCATTGGGAACAAGGGATGTTTGCAGAACTGTATCTGTCCCTTAGCTTTTAACCACAGTTCCTATTGGTGTCAGTGGACCTGACTGGAAGTCCTACAGAGTCCTACAAGGAGAGTTGGACCCCCCACAGTGCAATTTCCTTTAGTGTTCTGATGTTGCTCAAAAAACACAGGCGTGCTGTTGGTGATGATGGATCCTCAAATGAAGCACAGTTCAACCAAAGTGGGAGGATTTAGCAAAATGCATAAATTTCTTGTCTGCTACTGTCTGTAACAGGCTGATCTTCACAGTGAGCCTAAGTTACAGCTGGCTTTTGCTGGATAGTTTATGCTCTTGACCCTCCTCGGTTGTAGAGCCAATAGGGAGTTGTCAGGCTACATGTGTTTTTAAACTTCTTTCAGCTAAGTCAGAATTCCAAAAGCAAAATACAGCTCTCAGCAGTATCATGTGGAGTTGTGACACTCCCTGGAGGGCTCAGGGTCCATAAACCAATGAATGGATTACAATGAGGCATAAATGTAGTATTTTCATCCATGACAGATATAATCTCAAGCCTGTATTTTTCATGTTACTTAACTCTTTCATAACGTAATGTGTGACACGAAATGTCTTATAATGCACATTGCAGTAAATATCAGTCAAGTATGCTTTATTGCTGAGCTCTACATGTTTCCAGAAGTTAACAGGCACAGCTGGGATGTAAGAAATGGCAATGTTGTATGTATTTCTTGAACGTACAAAATACCTTGGCTCTTTCTCCCCCACCCTCCACATTACATCCCCAGCTGTTCTGATCATGTCAGACAGTGGATGAGTTTTTCCATTGTCAGCTTCTCCTAAAATGATAACCTTTATTCAGGCTTTCATCCTCCCCAAAAATAAACTGTATTATCCACATTGTCATCGCACTCAAATTAGACTATCAGAGTATATATTGTGTGGCAAAGAATAATAGAAATAGAAGGTGGTAAACAGCCTGTTGGTAGTTGTACCTGGAAGAAAATAGTGCAGGTAATATCCACTGATTTTCCTACAAAAGACTCAAATCCCTCCTGTCAATCAACACAGTGTCTTCTGGCCCCAACACCAGAGAGGTAAGAACTGGAATCTGCAGATCTCTAGAGACTTGAAGCTGTTTATATCCCAAGAGATTTGCTGGTGAAGGACTATTCAGCTTTCAAAGGTTCTCAATATTCCAAATAGACCTCTTCTAAATTAACAGAATGGTTTGGGTTGGAAAGGAGCTTACAGATCATCTTGTTCCAACCCCCTCTGCCATGGGCAGGGACACCTTCCCCTAGATCAGGTTGCTCCAAGCCTGGTCCAACCTGGCCTTGAACTTGCAGGGACGGGGCATCCACAAATTCTCTGGGCAACCAACTCCAGTGCCTCACCACCCTTGATTACTCCTGGTTAAGCATGAAAAAAATGCACCTTAGAAAGTAGCAGAGAACCAGAGAAATCTGATTTTATTTCAGATGAATTAAGGATCGGTCAGAATGGACCTTCTAACCTGTATGTGAGAAGCAGTAACTGCAGCAAATGAGAGAGAATAGAAGTGGTGAAGGAGGTATTACAAGAGAAAATAAGCGAGCAAACAAAAAAGAAATTCCCAAAATTAAATACTAATGTGGTACAGAGATAGAATGGCTACTTTCAAACATTTGGTAACTTCAGATATTATACTGTGTTGCATGAAGGAAGACAATGTTATTTCCTTTTAAACTGCCATTCCATTTAAACCAGCAAGCTGGTGTGTGTACTTGAGGCCTGTATTTGGTAGGGATTTTTTCCCCTTTAGCGTAAACCTTGTTGATTTAAAAAGTGAACAAAGATGAATCAGGTGGTAAATGTATTCATGTAATCGTTTTCATTAATAAGCTGTTATAAATAATAGAGGGAAGGTTTTAAGTGTATAATTCTCTGTCGCACAATTGAGATTTTTCCACATCTTCAGCAGTAAGTTAATTAGAATCACCTGCATTTTCTTGGGTGGACACCAAATGGATTGCAAACAAAAACAGATTAAAATAGCTGTAGCTCATGGCATACAGATGACAAGATTCACAAAGAGGACAATCAGGCAATGAAAACCTCCTCTTTTTCAAACATTTTTAAAGGAAATTCAGCTCTTGTGAGTCGCTGTAAAAAGACGTTTGTAAGTGTTTCGCTGAAAGACTAGAATGGCTTTGTTTCTGATCCCATGATGAGTGAAAGAAATGTTTAAGAAAGATCACTTTACAGAGAGATTCAGACTGAAATGTGATGACTGTGATTCAAGCCAAGCCAAAAATTACAGCTCAGAATTAAAGGGGATGGACGTGGCTTGGGAATCCATTTTCCCACATTCCTGAATCTCAATCATCCCAGCCAATGTTTAAAAGAAAATACAGTGGAAAGCAATGAGGTCACTTTGTTTAGCTGCAAGAAGTGGGACCAGCAGAATGGCGAAAGTATATATTGGAGGTAACGGCAAAATTACAGCGAGCACGCTGCGTTCATTCAAAACAAATAGTTTGAAAGCTTAGTTTTGCTTCTTGTTACAGGCAGCCTTCTGAGTAAGTCTTGTTGTTCCTGGGGCTTTTAAACTGTAAACTTCTTGAATGTCAACACACAGCACAATAGAGAAGAAGAGGAAGGCATAGCAAGCTTGATTTGGGCATTAAACAGCAGCCCCGCGTAGGAGTGAACTGTGTGCTCATTTAAATTGCACTTGCTTTGTACTGTCGCTGCCCTTATTTATTTGTATATAAATATCTGAGTGGAAATTCTACCATCAAGTGATGTGAAACAGAATAAAGTATATCATCCATCATATTCACTTGTTACTTATTCTCAGTATGTAATGCTCATATTCAGTGTTGTAATTGCTTCCATTAAACAGTTTCTACAGGGTCTTGAAAAACAATAAGATCTTAGTCGAGCTTTTCTCCTTTCATTGCATCTTGGAGTTATTACTGGAAGAAAAAATGAGATTCTCTTTTTATGTAGGAATGCCCCTCATCTTCTTGATATTATTGCAGTCAAACATAGAATTATTTCTTGTTAGCTAATTTCCTAAAGAGATTCACCAAACCTCATGTCAGACACCTCCAACAGAGCCATTTCATAGCCTGTTAAGAACTAGTGCAATTTTTCCTCTCCTTTCTTTTCCCCTCTGCCTTTACTAAATTCTAAAGGAGTGTTGGATTTCTACTGATCATAGAACAAAGAAAATCTTGTTCATGATACCTTGAATTCAGGCTTGTCTGTCACAGGTCCTTCAGCTGGACAAAGCTGGTTGGGAGTCTTCAAATCAAATGAACTGTACTGATGGAGAGGAAATGTCTCCGTCCTCTCTTTACTATCAAGCAATCATATTTAACGTTTCACGTTACTTGCTTCGCAACCCAGTGCAGCGCTCTACTAGAAATCCTCTTTGTAGCCCATGAAGAAGTTCAATCTCTTCCCTGCTTCTTTGATACTCTTTTATAATTCAAGGGATCATATTAGTCCTCTTTGTTGTAGCACTGAGCTCACAGATTATGTTCAGCTATTTATTTAAAGTAAACCTCAAGTCCTTTGTATCCTACATCCAGAGTACACCGTGTACCCCATGTTTCTCTGTACAAAACCTTGTTTTGCCAAACTTTGGCCATCTAAGGCAGTAGTTCAGCTCTTCTGTAACTTTACCTGTCCTTACCATCTATTAATATCTCCCTGATCTTTGCGTCATCTGCATATTTTGCCAAGAGAATTTTTTTTCTCACTGTCCATCTCTGATAGAGGTATTAGATGGCACTGGACTGAGAGCTCCAATCTCGAGAGCCAGTTATGACCTTGCTAACTGATATCTCCCATTAACTACCACATTTTGAGGTCTGTCACTGAGCCAGTTTTTAATCCATGTAATATATGCCCAGTTAATTCTATAAAATGCAAGTGCTTTAATCCAAATGTCATGTGGCACTAAGTCAAAAGCCACATGGAAGGCCAAACATACTATTTCAACACTATTGCCTTCATCAACCAGACCTGTCAAAAATTCAGTTCTATCAAGAAAATGCAACAAGTTTTCTAGACAAATCCCTATCAAAAAAATGCAACATTTTTTCTAGGCAAAGCGCTGATTTCCATGAGACCATGCTGGTTGGGATTAATGATATTTTGCTATGAATTATTTGTTCAGAGTGTCCTGAATTAATAATTTAAGTAGACTGTCTGTGACTGAGGTCAGTCTAGCCAGCCTCCAAGAGCATCCCTCTTACTGCTTTTACAATATCAGAATAGCTCTTCAGCTTAGTCACTTCCAAATATTTCTCTATATTTTGTTTGCAAATGAGAGACACAAGTATATCATGGGCACAGATAAACAGATCCTTTTACATAAGTGATTATGGTTTTGTCCTTCGGATTGACTTCCAGTATCATCCACTGTTTGGTCTCCCAAGTTTGTTTATCCTCTGTCTGTTAGAACTATTTAACATGGCATTTGTATGGCACCCACTTCCACGGTAGCAAAGTACCTTCCCTGGTCAGGGAATGGGTCCTGTTTAAATATCAGATGTTTGCTGCGATGTCGTTTTAAGCCTTAAGATGTGATCCTTTGCTGGGAGGAGTACAAGAAGGGGCAGTTCTGGCAATCAAAGCAGCAGTTTTGTTCCAGCAGGGCAGAGCCAATCCCGGTGTTGGCCTCTGGCACCACTCTGAGAGCTTTAGGGCATGTCCAACCCCACCCATTGCCCCACCAAAAAGCAGGACAGAGATGTCAGCAACACTGTCTGTGCTGTATCTTACATTTGTTTCATTGTTCTCATCATCTTCACCTCTGATTTCCATGGCATCAGAAAAAAATGTTATTTTCACATCCACATTCACCTGAAAATCTTTGGGTATATTTTATCACCCTACACAGACACAGTATTTTTAATATCGAATTTTAACATGTCAGGTTTATTCTTTGCTGCTCTTCATGAAATTCCTTCTCCTGGCATACAAATATTTCTCCTTTTGTAAGTTTTTACCTTCGTTGCACGTTGTTTTGTGTTTTTCTCATCACATTATCTTGACATGGGTATATTTGCTGCATACACTCACTTCTAATGCTTTGAATGACTTCTTGCCTCACTTTTGTGCCCTTAGTAAACCTTAAAAAAAGTTGTTTATAAATCAGATATTTATGGTAAGATGTATATGAAAACACGAGGAAAGAATTATAGTTTTAGGGAGAACATACCCTGATAATGACCTCTTAAATATTTGTAAAGATAGCCCTGGGCATCTGAGCCCACAAAATAGTTTATAATACAACAGCTTGATTACATAATGATACTTCAGTTTTAAAACGTATGATCTTTCTGTTTATGGGAAGGCATAATAGGCTCCTTTGAAATACAATAGTTTTGCCCTGAACATAACTGATTTTAAATGAAAGGACTAACTAAAGAATGCCTTTCTTCAAGTTTGTACTTCACTTTGTTGTTGAATCCAGCACGATGGTTTCTCTTACAAAACAGGCCTGGGGACCACACCTATTTCAGGATACATTAATTGTGAAAGTTCCGTGGGTTTCAATGCAGGAAGTTACCTAGTACTGTTTAACATGGTATGTTTTAAATCCTAAATCTTGTTAAAAACCAGAGAAATTTCTGTATACCACCATCTTCCCCTCTCCCCACACATAGAGAATGTCTTTTTTATATTCGGTTTGAAGATTTTGTCAAATATGGATTAAGATTAGACAGAATAAATGTGATTTGGGAGAGGGGTTTGTTCTATGTGAGAGAAAAGAATTAGTGAGAATGTTTAATTCTCAACAGTTCATAAATCACCAGGACAACTTCAACCAATATAAAAATTTAATATTTTAAAACATTTCTTCGAATAAATATATCACCTAAAATGTAATTTTCTCCTGTGTTTTTAATATTTCTCTGCAACACCTGGTTCCAGCTCAAACTGCTACTGGATCTGACACTGACCTGCATTCATGGTTACTTCCATTTTGGGGAGAAATAAGAGTGCAAGAAATGTTTTAAATAAATGTTCTTCTAACATATTCTGTGCAGTGCAGAGGGCCTGTAACATTCATTATTGTTCATGAATATCAGCCAAGACTGAGTCCTGTTCCTTTTCGACTTTCTCATCAGGAGTACCTGTTTAATTTTGTAAGATAAAATAATTAAAATTTGCTATTGTTTGGCAGCTGAACTGAAGTATTCTTGAGAAAATTCTTTTCCTATATTTCTTACACCATTACAAAGTAGAGGGTGGAAATATTGAAGTCATTATCATGCCTATAATTTCTAATTGTGGGTCCATCCTGTTCTCAGGTTCCTCATTAAAACAAACAGAAACAGAGTTGGAGACTGGAATATAAAGCAAATAAAATACTTGCTCTCCTTTAGGGCAAAATCCTGTGATTCCTCCCTGATAAACCTCCCTACAAAACACAAGGAGGTCACTCTATAGTGAACTAAAGTTGACTGTATTACAATGTAGATTTTCTTTTTTTTTTTTTAATGTTCTTTACCACTATACTTAAACTCCAGCACCAGATAGGAAACTCTGCAAGGCTTTTGTTTCATCTTGTTCCCTAAGTATTTATAGCCTGCCGTGAAGAAACACTGACAGCAGTGCAGTGATGTTTTATTCTTGATAGAGGTACCCTTAAAAGTGAATTTGCTTTGAAAATTGTTCATAGAATCAGGATATTAGAACTGTGAAGATATATTTTTCTCTCTCTTTCTTTCTCTTTCTCCTTTGTGCCTAATTGGATTTCCAAAATAAGTTGTTAACAAACCAGCTAAGATAACGTGGTCATGAAAAGGACGTCCAAATCCACCAATTTGCATTGGTTTGGTTTGGCTTAACTTTCAGAGTTCTTGGAGCAGAAAGTTGATGGCACGTGAACACTATAATTGGCTTGATATTCTTGGATTTTATTTTTTTTTTATTTTTTTTTATCTCAGCCATATTGTATAGTGCCCAAATGAAATGTTAACCAGACCTCATTTCTGGACCAAAATAACCTTATAACAATAATAATAATGCACTTGTGTACTCCATGTTGCAAGATTTAATGTCCACCAGTTTACAACATAACTTGTCATTCTCACTTTGTTTGGATGATTTATGCAGGCTCCAAATTGATGCTCTTAATGTGAGACTATTTCACCCAAAGTGACACGGATTGTTTTCACTTCCATATATGCACGGAGGTTAAGAACTGAATTGAGTTACATCCAAACAAAAGTTAACATTCTGTTTTGGGTCTTGTCTTTTTCTTACTTTGCTTTGTTTTTCTCTTTTAATTTCTGGTTCAGTCTTCAATTTACATGATGTAATTCTTAACCCGCTATCACAAGAGTCCCACAATCCTATCCTGGGAGTTACTCTTTCTCTCTCACTCTCCCCTCACTAAAACAGAATTAGACTCTTTAGATTTAGGATAAAATTGCATTACTTAAACATTTTAGCAATTTCCATTTGCTCATATGTTATACAGCCAGCAGATGGATAATTTCCAAGTTTTCTTGATTACTAGATCCTTTTTGATTTCACTTAAATAAACTTTTTCTTTATCCCTCTGTAACCAAAGGGGAGATCTTCCTGAAATGAATCATCACTCTCAGTATTATGTTGCAGGACACCCACAGGTGCAGGGTAGAAATCTGATAAAACACTCAGATAAGCAATGCAGAATTATTAATAACCAGATAATAGAATTATTATTAATTTTTAAAATAGATTATTTAATGCAAACCAAACCAGGATGTTCCTAGCAGGATGGATATAAAATAAGAACTGTATTTTGTAGACAGGGAAAACAAACATGCAAACAAACAAAACACTGTAGTTGTTTTCAGACTTCATCAAAAGGAAAAGTATATCGTTTAAAATGTTTTAAGATGAGTGAGAAATAACTCCAAGCAGTTGAGTCCACTGGCCACGGCACTCGTGTGCCAGGGCATGATGCAGGACTCAATAAGAACTTGAAGTTCAGCTTCTTCTTTAACTGTTATTGCAGCTGGGCTTCTGGGTTTTGGACTTATTATCACTCTTTCCCATAGTTTCAGATTTCCTTTTTGCCCCACCCCAAATTGGTAAAATATTCCCCCTAGGTACATTGTCAGGAAATACTTCCTGAAAATTTTTGGTTTTGACAAATTAGCATTTTCCAAGAGAAAGGCTTTCTCTGAAATTGCTTGCCAAAAGCTAATTAAAACTTGTGTTCCAAGGGATAAGTAGCCTTAAAAAAAAAAATTGGTTTGTGTAGATTCTCTTGGCTTTTCATGTACTTGCAAGTTTTAAATGTGAAATGACAATGTGCAGTTTAGTGGTTTTGATTTTTGAGCACGCAGATTGGGTCGTTGTTGCACAACAGCTAATTCTCCTGGAAAAGGAGAGCGGTTCCCATGTGCTTTGAAATGCTACAGCTATGCAACCAGGGCTGGAAGTGCTATTTTAAACACTCATATCAGCAGAGCTTGCTGTAGGAGATAATATGTCACAAAAGGGAGTATGACATCTAGTTTCACCTAGAAGATAAACCTTGAGTAGATATGCAGAGAGAAACAAGACTGTCGGGTCGTCCTTGAAAAGAATGGCCTATATTAATGAAGAAATGTACTCCAGGGCATATGCTATTTGGGATATTTAATTTCATCTTCAAACCTGTCTGATCCTCTATGAAGAATATAGTGGAGAAACTGTAGCTGTGTGTAGTCTCACGCACGTCGTGATTTCAGGGTGGGCACCTCACCACTTTATTTTCAGAAAGGTCAGGGCCTCAGAAATTCATGTCTGAAAAACCCAGACCCCAGGCAGAGAAGTTTCCCCAGCACTGTTCATACGGACACCCCACGTTTCAGCAGGGCTGGCGCAGCCTCGTGCCTGTCCCAAACAGCCCTTCTCGATGAGCTCGAGAGCTAATTACCTCTTCCCTTCCTGTCACACTCAACCCTCCCCCCCGCTTGCAGAACCACATTCTGCTGACAGAATTACAAGATAATTACAGCTAGGTGTTTTGTATTCACTTAAGTTAATCTACCACTTTTATTTCTCATGGTTGCTTTAATCAGGCAGGAGGCACTTCAGTTGTTGTCAGGTGGATTATTTTTCAGTCGTTCTCCACGCTGCTCTTCTTCATACTTGTGAGGGTGCTTCTGGCTTCCTGACAGACGTACAAAGAAAAATACTTCTATGATCTAAAATGAAATATGTGTTTCTCTTTCAGGTCTAGATGTTGATGGAATATACAGAGTTAGCGGCAATCTGGCAACAATACAAAAGTTACGATTTGTTGTCAATCAGGGTAAGTGATTCCTCCACCCTGGTAATGTTTTGTTTAGTACTTAACTGTCTCAGATGACAGTATTTCAGGATCTGCTATACATTAGTGGCATAGAATGATGAGCTGTGTTTTGGAAAAGAGAGGAAAGGGAAGGTAGAAAGATATTGCACAGAGGGAAATGTCAGCTAGGAGAGAGGAAAAAGAGCAGAGTAAGCAGAGGAAAATAGTAGTTAGACTGGAGATGAGAAACAAACAACAAACAAATCTAAAAATACAGGAGGAAATGGAGACATGAGATAAGGTGGCAAAAAGCAAAGCATATGTAGAAACCAAAGAATCAAAGTGAGGGGGAAAGAAAAAGATTAAAAGGGAAAATAGCAGATTGTTTGGATGTTGAAAGTTAAACAAAACCAAAAGTAGAACAGGGATCCAAAGGAAACCGGCAAAAGAGAAGAAAGTGCTGAAAAGAACTTAAAAGGAAACACTAAAAGTGGAGTACTGGCTCTGCCAAAGTAGGTAGAAGATTTACCACTGATTTTGAATAAGCAAAGATTTGACCCTAGAAAATAAGAGGGATAATGAATATTTTGGGGACCTGTTAAACAGAATTGTACATATTTACTGATTGTATTTCCACTGAGTCTGTGTATAATGAACATGTTTCCATGAATGTAATAGCACATTTTGAACCCATGTAGCCTAAACAAATCTAACACTGATCAATAGGTACTGTTACAGGTGTGGAAGCTGATATTGGGAGTTAATTAGGATGAATGAAAAATACAGTCATCTCTCCAAATGGCTTACTACTCCTGGCAAAGACTAACTCTCCCCACATTCAAAAGCTTAGCAAATATCATCAATAATAGTGAACTTGATGATACTACTAAGCAAGAAAATAAAATTAAATTTCTCAGAAATTAGGAAAAATACTAAATCTTAAATTGCCTTAGCGACTTTTGAATTAATCAAGTATAAATGTGAGGCTGCTGCAACGTTTTGTCCTACATTTTATGATTATTTTTATAAGTTACCTGGAGACTATTACCAGAACTGCTAAATACTGTATATTCTGTGTGGAGGTGATAGCTGGTGGAGAACAACTTCCTCAATTAGCTTTGCACTACACATAAGCTAAGACTTTTGACTCAAATATTCTCATGAAATTGAGAGATAGGAGAGATGCAAAAATATTCCCACCTTCAAGCCTCCGTTTACATCTCTAGGGAAAGTTTCAGGGGAGTAGTAGGTGTTTGCCACCTCCTCAGATGCTCCAGATTAGTCTTGTCTTCAGCTGAAACTGGAGGATGAACTCCAGTTTATGAGGAGTCAGTATTTATGCCAGTAAATTCAGCAAGACTGAATAAATCATCATTTACCAATGAGCCTCATGGTTTTGGTTCATTATTTGGGTTCTCTTAAATTTACAGTTGTTGGGTATTTGTGTGTCGATAATGTAGCCTGCCTTGGCTTTCAAATAACTGTACGCTGTATTTTGTTTGGAGACAGAAAGGCACAAATGGGATTTTCTATCCTTCTCTGCTGCCTAGGATCTTTGCTCAGGAAAAAACTGTGCCATAAAAATAATGGCCCTGTCTATCATGTCTCGTGGCATCCAAAGGTTAACATACTTGAGGTTAACACTACTGCTCAAGTTTTCACGTAAAACAGATGGGCTGATGCTGTAAAGCTAAAAAGACGTCTAAGCTGGCTTTTTGCAGCAAAGGTGTACCAGGACCCTTTTTCTTCTGGTTTATACTACTGTGAAAAATTAAAATATAATGGTGAAGTTAACAGTACATTAAAGCCACTCTGGCACTGGGTACTTAAGGTACATTGCAAGAAATCTGCCTACTGAGTGACCAAAGGAAATTCAAAGAAAACTAATGCCCCTGGAGGCCTGTGTTATCATCTTACCAGTTGTGATAATTACTGTTTCTTGTGCAAGTCTTTATTGATACAACTAGGGCATTCATGCATTTTATTTCGTGACAGAATGGATTTTCAATGGGAAGTGAAACTCCCCTTGCACACCCTTTAAAATCCCAGCTATAAAAAATTTCTAGCCAGGTCTGTACTTAGATTTTCCTCAGGTAAAAGCATGCAGAAATAAGTTCAATGCCTGTAAACCTTCATGTCCCTTACAGTCCTCAAGGGTGAACCCAACACCATAAAAGGGAAATGGGGTGGCCCAACATTGCAGTTCCCACAGAATAATCCAGTAACTTTTGATCAGAACATTCAAGAAACAACACAGACACAAAGAATGTCTTTAAGATGGCCAGCCACTGTTTGAATTGTTTAAATATATCCTTTCTCTATGCTAGGTAGGAACCTGCAAGCAGGAAACAGACTATTGAGTCATAATGTACCTGAAAAATGATGTGGGGACATGAGGAAACAGGATTTATTTAAAATATGCTTGGGAGGGCAGTAGCAATCTCCACCAAATGTCCCCAAGAGCCTGATGTCTCCTATTAATTAGGGGGAAAAAAGTTACTAGGAAAAGTAGTATATGCTGCCAACCTGCACCCTCTGTCAGGATAGTGTGGCCAGCAGGACCAGGGCAGTGATTCTGCCCCTCTACTTGGCACTGGTGAGGCCACACCCGGAGTGCTGTGCCCAGTTCTGGGCCCCTCAGTTTTGGAAGGACACTGAGGTGCTGGAGAGTGTCCAAAGAAGGGCAACAAGGCTGATGCAGGGTCTGGAGCACAAGACTCATGAGGAGAGGCTGAGGGAGCTGGGGTTGTTGAGCCTGGAGAAGTGGAGGCTCAGGGGAGACCTCATCACTCTGTCCAACTCCCTGACAGGAGGCTGTAGCCAGGTGGGGGTTGGTCTCTTCTCCCAGGAACCAGCAGTAGGACAAGAGGGCATGGTCTTAAACTGTGCTGTGCCATGGGAGGTTTAGGTTGGACATTGGAAAGAATTCTTTCCAGAGTGATCAGACACCGGAACGGACTGCCCAGGGAGGAGGTGGAGTCACAGTCCCTGGAGGTGTTTAAGCAGAGACTGGATGTGGCAGCAGGGCCATGGTCTAATTGACAGGGTGGTGTTGGGTCATGGCTTGGACTCAATGCTCTCAGAGGTCTTTTCCAACCTGGTTGATCCTGTGATTTCCCAGTCGCTTGGAGCTCTGCAGTGGGATGATGGTTAATAACTGACTCCACACATCCCTTTCCCTCCCTAATTATTGCGACCTCCTCAGGTCAATCTCTGTGCCTTCATTTTTCAGTACTTAACAGTGGGAAAGAGTATTTAGATACATGATTTTGTAACAGAGATTTTCTTTTGTTGTAGTTTAGTTAAAGTTTAATTTAATTATGAATGCAAACAAATGTTCTGACAAAGCCTATTTGCATTGCAGAGATTGACTGTACAATCAGTTCTTCTGCAGGCCAAATACTTCCTGCTTGCTTTGCCATTGTGTTACACCTACATTTATGGGCTATAAATAATATGTATAACATTGAAAATTAAAGATCATAGAAGACACTCTAGGCTGGTTGCCATATCAAAGTATTTTTTATTAGAAAAATCATTAATTAGAATATAGCAAAGCTTTATTTGGCTCCTTTTCCTATACTGATAATGTCATCTGCAGCATCGAAAATGAAATGAGAGAACTGGTGAATATGAAAGGGAAAGAAACTAACAGTTGACAGCTTTATCATTAAAGAAGTAAAAGTAAAAATATAAAAAAACCCAATTCTAGAGATTTTGGGATGAGGATGGATTTACAATTAAAAAAAAAAAAAAAAGCCCTGTATCTTTTTTAAGTTCTCTGAATACAGTTTATGTTTCATTCTCATTTCTTGAGGTAGGCAGCTCCTGAAGAGGGTTTCGACCTTGCCAACATGAGCATCAGCAGAACAAACTACCTTATTTACTTTATCCCTCTCACAGAGTTTTCTTTTCCTATAAAAGTCTATTGATATCACACCTTTTTTGCCTCTGTGCAACGGGATTATCTTTTATCTATGATTTATTTTCCCATTAAGAGCTGAAAAGATCAGTTGATCATAACAGGACCAGGCTATAACATCTCTCAGCACTTTCTAAACTCTAAGTCATCATTTTTCAAATCACTGAATCAAGGCAGTAGAAGCTGCCTGGACCAAACTGCCATCAGGAAATTCATGCTTTTCTTAGTCTACAAGCACTGAAAAATTTTGGTTTTAGAAAGCAAGCTGCCAGGCAGTCAATATTTTTGGCTAAAAACCTACAGTAAAGGCTTCTACAATAGCTGGAGACATTAGACAGAGATATATATTCCTCTCATGCTTTCCATATTATTGTTTAAATCTAATAATTGAAATGTTGGGGGAAAAAAGCAAACAGAAACAGACAAGGTACTTGGCAATTTTTAGAGATTTTATGAAAAATCTGGTGGAGTTTTGCTTATTTTAAGCAAGGTTTAGTAAGTTAAAGACTTTACATGTATTTATAAGGATATTCTTTTAATTCACACCTGTAGGAGAAGGGATAAAATACTGTTTATGGGTCTGTTAAGCCATATAAAGTGTGCTGGCAGTTCCAGGGTCTGAGGATGCTGCTGAAAGCTCCATTATTTTGGCCCAAAGCCCCAGGCTGGGTGTGACGTGGGCCCCAAGGCCACAGGCAGAGCTGGGGGTGCCCCAGGTGGGGCTGCTCAGAGCCATTAAGGCACCACTATATGAAAGTGAAGACAGGTGGGGGATGTTTTTCAACAGCGAACTTCTGATCTGATGATAGACAAAAGGCCAACAGTGAGGAAAAAAAGTGCAAGAGAAATAAAAACACAAGAAAAAGGGAAGACTTTTCATCCATCAGAGTGTTTGTAAGTAAAAGTGAATTTTTCTCTGCTTTGCTTGAAGCCGTTACGTTGATCATAGAATCCCAGAATGGTTTGGGTTGGGAGGGACCTTAAAGATCATCTCATTCCAACTCCCTGCCATGGGCAGGGACACCTTGCACTGGACAAGGTTGCTTCAAGACCGGTCCAGCTTGGCCTTGTATACAAGGTGTGATACCATTACAATGTGGTGAGAACCTTCTTTGTGCCAAGCCCTACAGGTTCCCTCTCCTGCTTACGCCACCTCTCCCAGAAGTCCTCAGCTAATCCGTGCTTGAAGATCAGGGATACCTGGATAAGGAGGTATAAGCCTCCTTCTTTATTCATCTTGTGCTAATCTGCTCGGTGGCTGGAAAGGCATTCAGTTTCTGTGACTGTCAAACAAGCAGTTTTCATGAGTACTAAATTAATGGGGAAAAAAATGGAGCTTATAAAGGGTTCATACCACATTGCTGAAACACTAGGATTCTATCCTAATGCATATATGTTCAGGGAAACTAACCATAGAAATACAAATTTCAATACTTACTGGTTCGTTCAGTAAGTGTTGGTTCATGCATAATACAAGAGAGTTCCTAATTGTCTTTATATCCAATGCTTTGCTTGCAAAATGTTCGGTATTTGCTGTTCAGATGACCTTTGCATCCCTTTATTTCATTTGGAATACCTTGTGTGAGTTAACTGCAAAGTGCTATGGACCATCCAAAGGTCAGTTACTGTGTTTTTATTGCCCTGTTACTATGCCTGTATACCAAAACAGGGAGAAATATATGAATTTTTGCTAAATATTATGTTATTGTAGAGAGGTATGTTTCTTGTGGAACAAGGAAAAGAACAGCCAAAGATATCCAAATACTTCTACACTGAGGGGGGGGGAAAAAGTGAATTTAATCTTACCCTGCCATTACCTCGAGGTAACAAAATCCATTTGGGCAAAAGAAGAATTAAAATATTTCTCTTCTTTCTTCTTTAATAATATAGCGAGGTATGATTCAGTTTAAGAAAAACATTAAAAGTAAAATTTAAACCAGAAATATGTGAACTGATTGAGAATATTTATTAACTAAATAATTTAATAATAAAGAAAATGCCTACTTGATTAATTGTTACAGAGTAAAAATTACAATAAAACTGTCTTGATCAGTGCTTTGCAGAAGCACCATTACTGTCTGTGCAGTTGTTTAACAAGGATTTAATTGGAAAGATAAGTGAATGCACATTTAAAAGTATTGTTAATTTGCTTTATAATCACCCCATCCTTCACAGTATTGACAGCACCAGGCACAAACCCCTTTCTCTTTTACAAGTATTATTTTCCATATGTGCACAATAAATTCTGAAGCAGTAATTGGAAATTTTATGGATTTCAGCATACCTAGTGTTTTGAGTTTATAGGTGCCATATCCCTTCTCCAAAGGTAGCTCGTAGGTGGTATTTTAAGTGAAGTCATTGCTTTTTTATTACCTATAGGCTGTTTTGGAGGTTGTGGTGTGGTAGTTTGTTGAGTTTTTTTTTGTTTTGCTTTTTTTTTTCATTCCTAAGAAATATCTAATTCTAATTAACTTTTCCTTTCCATTTGAAGTATCAACAAAATCTTCACTTCAGCATTATTTCTGATTTAATAAACAACAGCCGTCAAAAACAGTAATCTTCAATATGTTTATATTCCATCTGTACTTATATTTATTGTTCTAAAATGACTTGGATTAATCTAATTGACAAGTAATAGCCCAGACCATATGAGCAGCTAAGGATGATACCTTTACCCAGCAGGATTCTTCAACCTAACTGACATGTTCTTTATCAATGAACTAGGAGAAAAGAGGAGCAAATATTGGGATTTTTTTTTTAATATTGCTGATTCTGTGGGCTTGCTGGGACCATATGTCTGAGCTTGGCTATCAGGAATCACAGGGGTTTCCTGGATGGCTCTGCCTTGGAGGGCAAAGCCTGTGGAGCTGACACAAGAGTAAAGCTGCCTTTGAAAGAGAGCCTCCAGGTCAACGCAAATGGGCTGGGTGGTTTTGAAGGAAGCATTTAGAAGGGAAAAAAGTGAGGGATAAAAAAGGGAGGAGGAAACTGAGTGAAAAAAAAATAAAAGGCGGGGGGGAGGGAGAAGAAGGGGAGAAAAAAAAAGGAGAGAAGCAGCTCCTTTTCACAGCTTTATTTCTTTAAAATGAGAAAAATAGGGAGAAAATAAAGAAACAAGAATAATTAAAAAAAAAAAAAAAAGAAACCCAAACCAACAAAACTTCCCATTCAAAGCCACCCAAATCTTTCCATTGAACAAATATCTCCATTCCAAAGGCAGCCAGAATCTCTGTTCCTGTCCCTAAACAAAGGCTCTGTGGGCAGAAGAGAGCAGGTCCTCTCTCAGCTCCCAACTTCCAGAGAGTAGCTACAAACATGACAGTCCAAGAGGATTGTTGTGGGCTTTGTTTAAAAATTGCAACAAGGGTTACTGGATAAAAAGGGGGAAAAAAAGAGGGATTGGTTCCCCCTTGCAGTCACTTTATGTTTGTGAGTCCTCAATTTCTGGTGTGTATGCCTTTGTGAGATTTCCCTTTCTATCCTGCCATCTCATACATTTTTAGATGTTTTAGGAGGTTATTGATTGTATTTTTCAGGCATATGTGAGCATCCTTAGAAAGACAGGAACGTGCCATGGTTGGGGTCTGACCTTAGAGCCACCCTCCAGCCTTGGTGTCATTTGTGTGATCGAGTACAGCCCAGGCAGAGAAGTCTTCCTCATGTCTGCCAGCAGTTATTCATGTGACCGGTCTCACTGAGAAACCAGTAAGAGTGATCCAAAGTTCACGATGGAAATATCAGGCTCAAACTGGGTTACTTGCTAGCTGAGAACCAAAATGTCTTGAAAGCCTTGAGTCAAAAATAGTTTTTTCTTTCTTTTTCACACTTCCCAGGCAAGCACAGAAAATAAAATGGACTGAAGCAATTTTCAGAAATAATTATAAAACAGCTTGCTTCTGGGTTAAGACCTGCATATGCCAAGCTGTAGCCAAGAATTTCAGTTTTCTTTAATTTTTTTTTAAAACTCTGACAACAGAATACTTTAATTGAGCCCACAGTAGTTGGTGAATCAATTAATATGTGCATGTTACTGAT
The DNA here is from genome assembly GCA_013396775.1 of Cephalopterus ornatus. Lineage (NCBI taxonomy): Eukaryota > Metazoa > Chordata > Aves > Passeriformes > Cotingidae > Cephalopterus > Cephalopterus ornatus. The sequence goes on from VZRE01015336.1 coordinate 1,078,141, forward strand.
GTGGGTTCTTCTTTTTCTCTCTGTGTCTATTTTAAACTACAGAACATTTTTTTTAATTGTTATTATTAATATTATTATCATCATTCTTATTATTAAAAAGAAGGTGGGGTTTCTACATCCTATCCTTCCCTTTCCAGAGTGGAAAGGGGGTGACTATAGTACATCAAACAATGATTTATTGTTTGATAAAATAAGTCAGGTGACAAAATCTGATAAAAATACTAATTTTTGCAACTGCTATTTTGAATTATTTTGTAAATAATGCACATGGTATCACAAAAAATGGGTAGAACTAGAATGTTACAGTATTTTCAATAGAATTCTTTTGGTTTTAGTGTGAAGAAGGAAAGAAAACAGAAAGATATTCAGAATCCTAAGTCTTGCACTACCCAATCTGTAGCTCTAGACACTCTAAAATTTCTCTTACCAGGGGTATTGTCATGTTTTTCTGTACATGTGATGAATAAGTCAGTGGAATGGGGCAGAAGAGGCAGTAGAATGGGTTAGTGCGGTCAGCCACAAACATACCATGGATTTTATGGCATGTATTGTATGATCAAGCGTTTAAAACATGCCTTTTATTCCTTTTCTAACCACAGCACTATTTGCGTTACAATAGCGCTGTGCTTAGTAACACTTCAAGAAGTTGAAGAGCTTCTTGATAACCCCTCAAGGAGTGTTATTTACAGAAGGACTGTAGGTTTGCACGCCCTAGCGAGGGATTGCCTTTTTTTGGGGATGCTCATCGTTGTCATGGGTGACTCTTTGTTTGGGTTTGTTGTTCTGATAGCAACACTACAGGAAATGCCATTCCACGGAGCTCCAAAATAACAGGGAAAGGAAATAAATTATCGAGCCGCTTGTTAAGAGTATTAGCGGGAAAACTTTCCACCTAGGATTTTTAGGGTGATGGAATCATCTCCAGAAGCTGGGGATTGCCGGGCTTATTTACAGATAAACTGAACCAAATGTCAGAGGTATTTTGCGCAGGATGATCTCAAGCTGTGAGGAGGTGGATACCCTGGAGAACTAATTTGCATAGTTCCTGCTTAGAGTCAGTCATGCTCAGTGTTTTACAAGATTGTGGTGTGGCCTAATATTTGGGGTGGTTTTCTCCCTTGTGGTCAATATCTGTAATTCTGTGGTTTCTGTGTAAAAGCAGATGGCAAATACGAGCTTGCAGTAGGCCTGCAACAAAGAGGGTGATGTTATATATGGATGTACATTACATAACAGTCTGCAGGGTGACATGGGATGAGAAGTTACCACACCACGGAATTAGGCTTTGTCATGGTATTTGTGGTGTTCTGTATACTGAGAATTGGGGAAAGCATAAATGCTGTGGTAGATACAAACGTTGTCGGTAGCAAGAGATTCTGGTTGGAGGAGACTTTGCTAATGCATTTAACTCCACTGGTTAAGAGTGCTGGGGGCCAAACTGGAAAACACTCATATGAAAAAAAAATCCAGAAAGGGAAAAAAAAAAAAAAAAGGTAAAAATCTAAATTATAACTTCTGTGATAATTGAAAACTTTTGCTATAATGATGAAACCTGTGTTCTTGTACTGACTGTCTCGTTTGCACATACAACATTTCTCAGAAATACATTCCTGCTGAAAACATAGTAGTTTTCTTAAGAAATCTTCAAGTCACTCATAGTATCATTTTTTTATAGATTTAGGATTGAATATTCTTGTCTTTTTTCTCTTATTTTCTTCTTTAAGGCTTTTTTTTTTTTTAAATACTATTGTTTAAAAAAATTCAGTGGAATTTTTTGCATGAGCACATTGTCAGAGTCCTCGAAAGCATCTTCCCTTAATACATTCTTTGGGCATTTTGTTGTTGATTCAGTTACCTAATCACTGTTATTTAGTGCCACTTGAGAGGATGCTGAGTGTCAGTGATCTTGGAAGGCTGGTGGGTCTAGCAGAGGGGATACAGGGGAACTGTGCCCTTGAAATTGAGTGCTAGAAGCTGGGTGAGAAGTCTTAGAGCATTTAAGAAGCATTAGATGCCTGTATCCAGGAAAATGATTAGTTTTTCTTGACTACACAATTGTCTTTTTCCCTTTAAAAAAAGAAAATCCCATCATATATAAGTGTATAAAAATATTGCATAGATATTTAGGGGGAAAACCTTTTTTTGCTTTCTTAAAAAGGAGGTTTGAGAAATACTGATAAGGGAAAGTGTCACATCCTACTGTCCTGAGCAAATGCACACCATATATGCAAATATAAAGAAAGAGACATTGCTTTTGCCTGCTCTTCCAAGTCTTAATTTGCACTTTGGATTTATCATTGTGGGGATTATTAAGCATATTAATTTAAACACTAAGAGAGGTAGTCACACTGTATTTTAATTTCCAAGTTATGCATGGTACCAGAGTCTCAAAAGTGAGAACGTAGCACAGCTCTCACTTGGGTTTTCAGCTCTCACCCGAATGTTAACACCATTCAGCCTGTGCCACGCCTGTTGTCAGTACAAGTAACGGGGATTGTTCAGATCTCTCGAGATCAAAGGTCCCATTTCCCAACTCTACTGTAACAGTCTGAGCCTAATCAAAGCCCTTCGCATGGACAAACACCTCGGGGTGAGTTGGGAGAGTGATGCCTTTTGAAATCATCCTGTGAATCCGGAGGTCTATTTTCAACTCATTGTCTCTTCTTCATATAATTACTACTATTATTTATACAACATAGCATTGTAAAATTTCGAAACAATCAGGATATGGAGAGTTGAATATAATGGAACAAATGTTTTATACTTTTTTTTTCCCTTCTGCTTCAGGGTCAGTGTCCAATTCTGCTAGTTTATAATCCTTTTCTGTGTCCCTGTTGCACACTTTCTTCCCCTATTACCAGCTGACATAATGTGGGAGACTTGGCTCACCCATGACTTGCACCCTGGGCTGACATTGGGACACATATGGGCAGGAGTTATTTTGGGGTGACAGTAGCCTGGAGTTAGGTTATGCCAAAATCCTGACATAAACCTCAGCAGAATCTAAGCATAGAATTCCTCACCTCTCACAAGCTGAGTAAAGTTGATAATAAAAGGCATCTTTAACCTGAAACCAGTTTTGCAGTGATGTTACCAGAATTTGCTGCAGTTGGGTTCATCACACTTTTAAATCCCATGATCTATAAAGACTGGATTGGGTAAACTATTAGAAAGTGGAAAAAAAAATCTCTTGCAAGAGAATAAGACAGATTGCTATTGCTGGATTTTTACTTCTTGTAAAAGAGAGATGTCTTTTTTTTTCTTTTTTTCTTTTCCTGGTGTAATCAGATAATTAAAAAACAAACAAACAGAGATTTCAAAACACATTTCCATCAACCGACATTATGTGCTTATGATACAGAAGATTGAGAACGACTTAATTAAGTAGATAGCAGCAGTGAGGAGAAGATGGATGTGAGGAGGAGGAGATTACCCACTCCTGGTGGAACTTTTTTGGCTGGCGTCAGGTGCCTTTCTAGAGACAGGGCATAGATGGAAAAGGAAAATACAGGAGGAAAATAGCAAGAAGATTATATCACTGTGGCACTAAAAGCTGTTTCTTACTGTAAGAAAAGCTAGCTGCTTGCTCATTGTTTTGTTCAAGATGATGTTGACATCAGCTGAGGAGGCAGGATAATGAGTTTCAAAGTAAAGGAGAAAGCCAGTGTCCTATAGCATCTGAATAAATTCGGGTGAAGCTGCATGATGCCAGACTTGAGGGATGGGATGGAATTGGTCCTATGTAGAAAACAAGGTACACTTGGGAGAGGGAACTAGAGTTGTGAAAATATATGAGGACATCTGGGCTGAAGAATGATAGTAAAGACATCCAAACCAGCTAAAAGAGCAACACCAAGAGCTTCTGGTATCATCAGATTTCCTGAATCCAGGGAAACAAACTTACTTTTGTTTTTCTGTGTTTAGTGCTTTGCATATACTAAGATGCTACAGCAACTTTGGGATACGTACTTTTGAATCAGAGCCATATGATAAAGCATTCAAACATAATGCAAATAATTGCAAACTGATGTATCCAGCAATTTTTTTAAAAAATGAACAAATAATTTAGCTTTACACATGGGCAATCCTTGCTAAAATCGCAAATCAGAAGTCTTCTGTTTGAATGTATTTTATTTTGTTAATGGATTCACTCATATGAAAGGCATCTAATTGTATAATGTATTATTAGTCATTTTCTTTGGCATGCTATTAACTTTAAATAATTCTAATATTTAACATTTTATAACATGCACAACAAAGTTCTATCTCCAGCAGAGGAAAAAAACATGCATTAATAATAAAATTTTCATAGCCCTTTTTACTGTGTATGTTGTGATACATATTTGAGCAGAAACATTGAAAATTGAAGTGTAAAGTAACAAAGCCTCTTCGACAGCATTTAAAAAATATACATTGTAATATGCTGTGGTCCTATAAATACAAGAGCTGGAATATAATTCAATGCAATTAACTTATTTTAAAATTGAGGCAGGTATAAAGTGTGATACGATATAACTAAGTGCATCCACTCGATGTCTGCTCAGCGATCGCTGAGCTGGAGTGTATGAAATGGTGATTAATGCCTACTAATGGAAGTGGTCTCCACCACAAGTTGTGAGCTCTGGGGTTGTGGCTGGCTATAAAAACCACACACAGCAACACTGATAATCTCCAGTAAATCCCCAAGTTTTCCTGGGCTAGAAATAAGATGACAGGTCACATTAGAAATTTTCTCCTTATGGCATTTTTCTTTTTTTTTTTTCCTTTTGTTTTAGTAGGTCAGATCTTGTTCCTGTGTGTTGTGGAAGTATTATGGGAATGAGCAGTGTCTAAGCTGCTTAACAAATGCACACTTTCCCCACACCAATCTGTTTTCTGGGGACAGCCAGGCTAGTGCTGTACAGCATCCTCTCAGTTGGGTGCTATTAATGTTAATAAAATGCACTTAGCACTTAACATCTCAAGATCTCAAAAGAGCTTGCAAAGCAGCATCATTATCTTTACATTATGGGTACGGAAAATGAAGGATAGGGAGAGTAAAAGATTTGCCCAAGTTTCCATGGTAAATCAGTGACAGAACCAGGAGCAGAGCCAAAATCTGTTGATTTATAGTCAGTCTCCTATGTTGTGTGCCGTGCCATTTCACCAAACTCCATTTGCCAAGTCCCTACTGTGTACAGAGACTGCAGATAAGGCAGCAGTCACCCTCTGAAATGTGGATTTTGGGCTCAGGATGATGCAAAGCCAAATTGGGTCTCCCTTGTGATGCGTCTCCAAGTACGGGGCCACCTGTGCCATGGACAGTGGGGCAAAGATCCATGAATAATTGAAATTGCTCTGTGTTGGGGCTACAGAGTAAAAAGGACCTAGTCCTTGAGGACCCCCCCAAGTATGTTTTACATGGGAATGAGGTCCTGGTTTGCATCCCTGTGGTCACAGGGATGCGTTGCCACGCATCATGTTTGGCATGACTAAGCCTCATGGAGCTGTGTGTTTGCCCAGAGTATTTTGTAGTCACTTTTGGAAATGACTCCATCGAGATAATGTATGAGCAGATATGTATGTTGAAGGGCTTGTGCTAACATCTCTGTGAGATACCAAAATATTGCTAGCTATATTTGGTAAGCAGGGAAACGAGGAGCTGAGTAACATGCGTACGGAAGTTTGTGATGATTCAGGAACACAAAGCAAATCTCCTTGTTTCAAACCCTCTGCCCCAGCCCCAGGGTCATCCTCTCTTCAGCTCCCTTAGAAGACACAATATAGACCAAAAGCTACGAAGAATCAGCTGTGTTCCTGTTAGCCTGCATCACAGCAACAAGCAGGTAGCCAAGGGATGGGTTTGGTCAATGTTCTCAGCGCTAGTAGGTGAGCATCCTTCCTCACAGGAGTGAAACATGCCCACAATTCTACCTCACACTTCTATGCCTCTGTTTACAGTAATTGAATCAGTTGTAATGATAATTTTGGTGATTCATTTCTTCAATGTGTTTGCACCGTGTGCACCTGTGTTTCAAGGGACTGCCCTCAAAGAGGGAAGGTAGGGAGTAAACAGGGCAACAAGGAATTATTTGTGTTAGAGGAAGGGAAAAATGCAATGCCTCAGCTCTCTGATTACCTTTCTGGGATTCCTGCGGGACAACATCCTGCCTGCTGAGAGGGTCTGGCTGAGCTGGAGCACTCTAGTTTTCAGATGAAACATAATTCAAGGCACTGAGTTACCTACAAGAGGGTCTTTCACCTCTGCTGAGCCTGCACTGGTCAGTCCTCCACATGATGTAGGTAACATTTATCCTTAGCTTTCCTTCTTCCTGCTGGCTAACCAGTTTTATCCACCTCTACTCCCATCTCAGCCAAGTCTGAATTTACTGGAGTGCTCCCTGCAGTTATCACAGAATCATAGAATATTCTGATTTAGAAGGGATCCACAAGAATCATCGAGTCTAACTTCTGGTCCTGCAGTTCACTGCAAAGGTGCTGCAATTGAGACATCTACTTTCTTTCTTCCCACAGCTGGACTGAGGACTTGGGGTCCTGCCAGCAAAGATAGGGCCTCATCATGCCATCATTTGATGTCAATGCAAGTCGATGGCTGTTTGTTCTCTAAGTGACATTCTGGCTGCAGGCTCCGTGAATAGGTGTGTGTGTCTGAGCTCAGCTTGGCTGCTCACAGCTCCACAAATGTGTGTCTGCATACAGCTTGCTGTTTTCTTTTTTTCCCCCACCCTGTGACTAAATGGCCCTAAAAATCTGAGTTATTCTTTCTCTCTCATCCTGGTGAGTGATATCAGAGTGCTTTGAAATACTCCAGGTTTGCAGTGAAGCTCATACTGCTGTGTGATTTTGAGTGTCTGTGTTGTTGAAAAGGAAGAATTTAGGTTGGGCTTTGTATGAAAAAAAAACAAGCTAATGTAAGGTGGACAACTTTATTATACATCAATATGCATTTAAAAGTCCCAGTTGGAAGAGAAAGCAAGATAGCAAGAACCACAAACATGGATTGGATTATTTCTTGTTAAGCAAATGTAATACTGTGAAAGATTGACAGCACGGGGAAACTGGAGTCCTCCATTTATCCACACTTCACTCCTAATATCTGCCTTCAACAGCAGATTGTAACCATAGAAAGGCTACAGACTCTGGGTGAAATGGCACTCCCTTTTGGATCCAGTTTTATAAAAGAAAACAATTATTCACAGAATGCGTGTCTTTATTCTTTATTGCACATTTCAAAGTCCCCATGAATACTCATTTGCATGTGACAGCTAATGCTGCATCTTGTATTGGCCAGTAAGAGGCATGATTGCACTAAATTGGAAGCAGCAGGCACAGGTTTTCTTTTAAGAATGGGGGTGGGGGTAGCCATCCACTCGTTCTCAAGTCTTCAGTCAAAACGGTTTTAGAACAGTTGCAAGTCTAGTTACTGGGATAATAAATCCCAAATTAACTGAATATGCAGATTTCACTTCCATTAGGTTACACTCTTTATCTTTTGTTAACAACCTCAACTTTTAAAGCGGTCGAGAAGTAGAGAATTTGAAACACTGGACTTGTACTTCAGGAGTGAAAAATGAGAATAGTAACATGCCCCAAACTGTTGTTGTTATTTCTTCGCGGCCCCCCCCTTTTCTTTTTTCTTTATAAGCCCAAATAAATACATTTGTTTACCCTGCATAATTTTTCAGAATGATCCTGTTATGTGACTGACAACACAGGACAGCAGAACCCCGGCAATGCAGACAGGCTGCTGCCAGCACTGCTTACAATAAAAATCCATGTACACAGCAGCCACAGAAAATACTTATTTGGTAGCACATTCCTCTTTCCTTTAGAAATGCATGCAGCTTCTACTCAGAAGCACGGGAAGATAACAAGATAAATACTTCTATGGTTCCTGTGTAATCTCTTTGAAAACTACCTGGAATATAATGGGGACAAAAGCAGCTCCTTGAAAATTACCCGAAACTCTTTTCTTAAATGTAATCTCCCAGCATAATCAGAGAGCAGAGGAACTAGCTGCTTATAAGGAAAACACCTTGAAAAGGTGTTTGTTACAGAAAAAGTGTATCGTGATTATTCCTTTCCAAAAAGTTAAAATTGAAAGTTGCTTCCCGCCCCCCCCCCCCCCCCCCCCCCCTTCCCGACAGCTCGAGGCTGTCACACTTTTCGTTAGAATGCCCTAAAATGCCACAGGAATTGTAGCTAGAACATCAGAAAGTTACCGTGCATGCAGCTTAACAACGGCATTACCTACAGTGCCTTTTTTTTTTTTTTTTTCCAGCAAGAAAACTGTGTAAAACTTGCATTGCAAGTAACAGACAGGACTTACTTTGTAAGATGGATTTCAAAAGATCTGGAGGCTTCTGTTCCTTATAAAACTATGCCAAAGACTATTTAAGTGACCAGTAATATAAACATTATGCTACTAACACTGAACAGTTTATCACATAAATATAATTGTCTTCTTTTAGAAGAATAATAAAAGCCGAATCCATATGTTACACATTATTTAAAATTGTTTTCTGCAAGATGTATTAATCCCAGCGAAGAAGCAATTCTTCTGCTATAGGAGTAGAACAGCAGTTTTATTTTATTACAGTGTCATTGTTTAATTTGTTTGTTCCCGGTAGTAGTTTCACAGATTTTTATGAACTGTTACTTTTATGGAAAGTCAAGTTACAAATGATGGACGCTGTTTGCTTGCAGGAACAGAAAGGTCATGAAGGTAGATAATGTATTTATTTATTTACTTACTGTACTCAACTTTTTTTTTTTTTTTTAAATCCCTCAATTCTTAGCAGAAGCTAAAATAACTTGTGGTTTTTAGACCCAGGAGGCACATATTTTGATATTGCTCCTCAGTAACACTGTTAGCTCTGCAGTCTATTCAAATTTGGGAGCAGAATTTAAAGCTCGGATAAACAGCGTTTGGTAGCAATAGCTGTGCAGAGCTTACAGTTTATCTTTAGAGAAATGTGATCTTGCAGCTAAATGTCACTTTGTCTATTTGTTTTTATGAATTTGAGCTGAACACTAGTGAAAATTGTTTGCTGAAAACCAGTTCCACTTGGGACTACATTATTTTTCATTGACTAAAAAATAACTTTTTTTTTTTCCTAGTTAATGTAAAGCTTAATAGTGAAATCTTCGGTTCTAGAATTTAAAATTATTATCTGTCATGTGCAAACCTGAACTTTAGATTACTCATAATGTAGCCTAATGGCAAGATGAGACTTTAAATAACTGTGAGACAAAAAGCAGCTCTTAAAAATTGACTCTTTAAATGAAACACGGAAAAAGGGCTTAAGCTGCTGAAATATTTTGGGCATGTTCTCATCTGTAAATGAGGCTGAAATATCTGGCCTATTTAAACAGGAACAAGTCTAAAAATATTTTCATTAAAAAAATTAATTATAGCAGCCTCACCAATAAAACAGTCTTGGTAAGGTACCTAACAAAGTAAACGCAAGAGAAAGTGCATCATGCCAAATGTATGAAGCATTTAAATTGTAATATAAATCAAAATCAAAGTAGAAGAAAAATTATAAAAATAATATTTCTTCTTGTTTCATGGTTAACTCATTGTTATCAAATATGCAAAATACAGGAGAGGCTTTTCGACCTCGGATACTTAATGGTTGGTTGTAAGAGTTGAAAGAAATTTCTCTGTGCTGAAAAATGCACATTGTCTGTCTGCTTTTACGCAGAGTCTTCCTCAGCTGGAATACCACCAAGTTTTTTATTTGCAGTCCATATCCCAAATAGGAAGTACATTGCCATTTCTTGTTTGAGTCATGGTCAGACCCCACCAGCAGTTATTCTCTGAATTTTATTTCAATTTTTAATGGATTGTGGTTTGAACATTGCTTTGACTGAAGTTAGTCACCAGCAAATCTCATGTTTGCTCTGTGCTACATCGCTTTTAGTCTGTCCAGTTTTCATTAAGATAAAATAAACCACCAAATCCCAGGTTTTTCCTTTTTTTTTTCTTGCCAGTCCTGGTATACACTCTTCAAGCTGCATAATGTGATATGCATTAACACATATATATTTGTCTAGACAAAAAAGTCTGTGTTTAAATAGATGCTAACTCCAGATATCAGACACTTAACGTTTTCTCTCCGATGTCGGTTCAAGTCTGTGTCTTCCTTTCCCACTGCACCTTTTGTCTGCCTTAACTGCTTCAATTATAAACTTTTTCTCACTCTCTCTCTGTGCTTTTATGATAGGGCACAATAGGGCATGGATCTGATTAGGGCATCTTGTCACTCCTGTAGTTATAATAATCCAGATGGTGATACCATTTAATAATAATAATAATAATAACAACATCACCACTACTAATAAAACCCAATAATAATCATCATTATGTTATTTTTTTCTAAGAGCGTTCACAGCCCTGGCTGTGAAACCTTCCCCTTCCAAACTCTATAGAGAGTCAGTAAAAGTTTTAATCAAGGAAGTTTTAAGGATGTATTTATTTATTTAGATTTTTTATATTTAAAAAAAAAAAACATATGTATCTGCTGCAGTTTTAGAACTAACAAGATGAATTTCAACATGGCCATGAAAAATCTAACTCATTGTTTCACATTACCATATATATTGGCCCAGACATATATGTGTGAGGTTTCTTGTTTGTTTTGTTTTTTTACTGTCAAGGAAATTACAGCAACACATTTTTATTTCCTTTGTCTGTGTGACAGAGTGGGATACACTCGGGTCAAATGTTGGAACTCCATTTTATATTATAAATACATTTTAGATTAAGGCATACTTTTTGCATATGTAAGCAAGATTATTAGGAGGTATTCCAGTCACTCTTCAGCCTGAGAATAGTTGTTGACACTTAATTAAGGAATATCTGGGATATTTTTAACCTAGATCGGTTCAGTGACCCAGTTTCTGGCGCAGCCTGGGTTGTGTAGGTGCAATTCAGGGGACAGTGACGCACAGCCCAGCGAGTCAAAATGAGTGGGTAGGGCTGGGCAAGAGCATTTTTAACAGGCTTTGAGCACCATTGGCAGCAGCTTGTCCATCAACGTGCTGAAACCACCCAAACAACTGCCCGAGATCGCTAAATGGAATTGTCTCCTCATTAACCAGCCCGTTCCCGAGGAATAAATAGAGCCCACGTGGGAACCGGGAGGCAAAACCTGGTGGTGGTGGAGCATAGGCAAAAAATAGTATGGGCTGAGGCTGGAAGGGGTGTGTGTGGAGGGATATGCCACTTTTTGGGGATTAGAAGGCAGGAAGGCGCTGCCCAGTTCAGTACTCCACAAAGCCAGGGAGGAAGAGGAGCTGAGCAGGGCAGTGCAATACTCAGGAGGTTTTGTAACTAACCCCAGCTCTGTTGTCTCTGGAGAGTGAAATAGTGAGGGCATACGTCTCCTAAGCTTGTATTACAGTCCTGTCAGCCAGGTCTCTCTGGGGAAGCCACCACGGAGCCAAGGGCTCGTGTCCGGACCATCCCAGGAGAGGTAGGGCTAGGGAGGAGCCAAAACTCTGGAGGAATGGTGTGACAGGAGGAATGGGAATGGGAGGGCATCGCAGAGATCACGATTTGGAAAATGAATAAATTTGGCCTGGATTCATCCCACATCAAGCACCGGCCCATCTCTTCTCCCAGCACCCAGGTGCTGGAGCAGAGGGAGCTGGGTCCACGAGTACCCACTGGTAAAAAGGAGTGCATTATATTTGAAACCTCTTCTGCCTCTACCCAATCCACTGGTGTGCTTTGCTTAGGAGGGGAAAAACGTATTTCACATGCATACTGCTGATTTATTCTCAGAGGTCCAGAGTTCAAATTTTATTCAAGTCAGACACCCAAACTTTGGACATTTCTCTTAATTTTGTGAACCCATAATAGCTTTCAAAATTGGACTTAATATTTCCTAGGAACAGAGTTTCTCAGGATATTCTCTGTACCTTCTTAGCCTGGCAGGAGATACCGTGAGAACTATCATTCTTGTATTAATTTGACATTTTTGCTTTAAAGCAGATTCTGTGAGTGGGAGAGGGAAGGTGAAATTTAGATACTTCGGAATTATTTGGCTCCGCATCTATTTATTCCACAAATAGATAATATTTCAGTGGAAATCACTGACGTTTGACTTTTTTGAAACTCTCTTGCCTGTCTTTATTGACTCAATTTAGAAATAACCCACTGGCTTTAAAACAGATGTGATCTTCTGAGCTTCTGAATGCCACCTTAATGCTTCTGAGCTTCTCAAATCATGTTGAAGACCTTGTACAGAAGGCTCTGGATGTCACCTAAGCTGTCCAGCATCTGACAAGACCAATTCTTAGTTCTTTGTGATAGGCAACTAAACTGACAGTGATGGTGATGGTGTCCCTCCTCTCCTAAATCATCATATCCATAGAGGGAACGGGTTGGGGTTGAGAGACAGGATGAATAAGGACTGCCCCATACACACCTCACAGCTCTCACACACCTATCACATCTTCAGTCATAAATGTCCTTACCCAATTCCCAAGGCAGGATCCCCAATAAAATTAAACTGCAGGAAACATTTAATATGAAGGAAAAACATCAGCAGTGATAGAAACACGGGAATTTGGGGTTTTTGTTCGACTTGGGTATTACTTCTTTTTTTTTTTTTTATATAGCTTCATAAATATCTGTTCCCAAGGGAAATAATTCCCAAAGGCAAAATGGTAAGGAAGCTGATTCATTTGTCATGGTGTCAAGTTTGTTCCTGAACGGAAGGATTTCCCATGTACTTAGCAAGTGAGAGAAGTCTGATTAAGGCTAAGAATCTCCTACTTAATTAAGCTTCTCTACACCCCTCGAGGGCAAGCACTGTCTTCATTTTACATATAGGTAAACTACACCATAGAGAGGTGAGAGGCAATTCCTTTTCCCTGAGCAGAGCATGGCAGATAAGGACAAGGCATCTCGGCAGGTTCTGGAGGAAATCCTCCCCTCCTTCAGCTTTGTGATGTACCTCCTAATGCACATGGTAACCCTGAAAATGCCCCATCCCAGGGAGAGTCCAAGGCCAGGTTGGACGGGGCTTGGAGCACCCTGGTCTAGTGGAAGGCCCATTCTGGGATTCTAGAGGGTGAAATGAGGTGGGCTTTTGAGATCCCTTCAAACCCAAACCATTCTGGGATTCTGATTTTATGATATTCACCCTTCAAATTTTGGGTGCATGGTCACTGTAGGTGGTAATGTCTGGGGCAGGACAACACATTAGAAGGCAGGGAAATTGGATCCCACCTGTGTGCATTTGGTGCCTTTCTCCAGGCTGCTTCCAGAGCTCACCTCAATCTTTGGAGCTGATCGTAAGTGAGCAGTGGGGACTGCACAGGCTGTCAGTGGTGGAGCAGGGTGGATATACCCACATCATCTTTCCTCTCCCCGGGCAAAATCTTCCTTTCTTTTAATAGAATTAACAATCTCACTTGCAATTTCTAAGGGTATCTTTAATGCCCTCACACTTCAAAGCTCTGCTGAGATGTAGGTTGTATGTTTACTTGCCAGGAACAAGCAGTAGAAAAGGTGTGTTCACTGCAAGAGATTTTATGGGTTTTTTAAAGGTTATCAACCAAGTACTGTATTTTTCCAGAAGAAAGGCAGCCACCCTCCATCACACTCTTTGGGAAGTCGCTCCCATTCACCATGATGTTGTATATAATGCCATTGTGGCATCAGGTTGGGTCACTGCAGAACATACAGCAATGAGTGTGAGCTCCTCAGGTGCCAGCTCTTTATATAAACTTATGTCTCAGATTTATATCTCCTTTTTCTCTCCTGCTTAATATAACTTTAGCTACCCTACAGAAAAAAAAATAAATTATTAGAAAACCTGCATTGAAACTGTGATAATGTCAAACACTTTCAATAATTTTATCTTCTTCTTTTCTTTGCTACCAGTATTTTTTGTAGACTTCTTGCGCAGACTGTGCTAATTATTGTCCCATATAATCCTGTGCCATCAGATAGACTAACACATTAGCCATTTCTCTCTTTCAATCTCTTCATGCTTTCTTTTCTTTGAGTCACATCAGTGACAGCAGTTAAGTAAATCAAAGTTTATAAGACTCGGGGAAAAATTGTCATATGCTACACACAAAACCAGCTACTGTATTTCAAAGTTTTGGTTGAAGTAACAATATCAAAGGATCTCTGTCATATGGGAATCTTTTTCTCTCGCATTCCTGCACTATATACTATTAAAAGGCTTTAGTAAGTGAAGCACAGTAAACCCAAAGTGCCAGTTTACTACTGCTGAAAAAAAAGCAAAGTAGCAGCAGAGACAAACCAGAACCAAATGAATCCTTCCTGTGGATATGCCTCGTGTGCCTGTGCTTTGCTTTTTTTTCTGCCTTTCCAACTGTGTTGAAAAGGCAAAAAGTATTAGAGAATCTCTGCTCTAATTATTTTAAAGTTGTCTGATCAGTCCGTATATCAGCAGAAGAAAACATTTCAGACCTTTCTTATCAGTTGATTCAGGTTGTGTCTTTTTTTACCATTTTCACTTTAAAGAGGAATAAAACTCTGTTGCTGTTTATCTTTTTGCATAAGTTTCAGATGAGGAAAGTCTTTGGCTTTACTCTGTGGGGCCGGACACTTTAATTTGGGGGGAGCAGAGGATGAGTAATTTAAATTACTTTCTTTTTTTCCACCCAGAAGAAAATGTTCCTTCACAAATGGCCTTTGCTTTTCTCCTCAGTCAATAAATCATGGGAGGCCCCAACCTAGTAAACCTGCCTTGGACTGATGCTTTATAAGCGCTTTCGAGTAGTAATTAATCAACGTGCCACTCTTCAGCACAGAGCATAAGTAACAGGGAGCGAGGCAGGTAATGTTTCCTATAACAAGACCCTGGCAGAGCTGTGCCATACAAACCCTCCTTGCACAGAGGCTGGCAACTTCCTGGGGTTGGCTTTTCAATCATAAAATGCAACACAACAGAGACCTGGCTCTGGTGGCCAGTGCTCCCCATTGCCATTTAATGGGTTGTTTGGTAGCAGCATCCTCTGCTGTGCTAGGGTTTTGCTTTCCTCTCTTTTGCAGCGACACTCACATGTGTGAAACTTTAAAAAACACCTATATTGGTTTATTCATACACAAATACAAATTATCCATGCTTGAGGTATTCTTCCTCGGTAGTGAGCTTCTACCTACATGAGGAAAGGGCAGGAGTGCTCGAGAGTAACTGCTCCCCCAAAGTAAGTAAATTTAGCCTTTAATTAGATCTCTTCCCTTGTTTATTTGATATTTGTGTGTTTATTTTCAAGGTTGTAAACAGACTACTTAAACAGTGAGCTGCGGAGGGAAAACGCAAATATTTATGGAATAATGTACTGGAAATGAAGTATGTGTTTTATGCCAACCACTGGCCTCAGTCAATAGGAATATTATCACCTCTTGGTATGTCTCCACTGAAATTGCACCTTTTACCAATATCTATTTTGATTTAGTACTGGAAGAGGAATGCAAAGCTTTGAGATTTCTGCTATTCTTTATGGTATATTTTTCTCATGAAACAATACAAAGAAAATACCTCTTGACAAGTCACATTTTTGCACACAGTGATCTCTTGTTAGAGACCTGTGAGACTACTGTAATTTCCTTCCCATTACTTTCAATGAATTCCATGCACGTGAAATAGAAAATGGATAGTTGGAGCCTAAGTTCCTGTACTACCCACTGTGTAGGTACCAAGAGAAGGATGGAGACTTACCGTGGGATTCCTTATATTGCTCTTCTGCTATACATTAGCTTTAATCTTCCACTGAGCAAACGATAGGCTTTTGGAACAAAAATAATGAGAGTTAGCCCTTTGGAGACTATGGTATGGGTCAGATTTACCTTTCAGTATCCTGATGTAAAACACTGAGATCAGAGAACTTACACCAATGTAAAATAGGTGTGCATATGCCCATACATATATAGAGAGATGTGTATTTCCTTTCATTTAACAAACATGTATAATTCAGACCTTAACCTCTACCAAGATAAATCTTTGTTAACTTTAAATTGCTATTTCTGTCTGAGTTTTTTACTAGCAGTGTCTTACCAACTGCAGGTAAAGATCAGTAGATAACCAGCTTTAATTTCTGCACAAAACAACTCGTCAGTCTGCCCATGCAAACGTCATATTATCCAGGCACTGCAACTTCACAACAAACTTCTCTTCTGCTTAAAAAAATGTGAGCATCCGCAGTACACTCATCCATTTCGTGCAGATCACATGCACAGTTTTAGCTCTGACCTAGAATGAATTAGCTCCTATTCCCCAAGCTATATATACAGTGTTAAGTTATCTGGGGTTAATTTGCTGGAAAAAGGATTAGAAGCAAGTTAAGTTTGTGTGTCTCTGAGAAATAAGCTTTCGTCTCGGTTGTTTATATGTAGGCATTGAAAGAAATCTGGAAGCAACAGGGTATGTGGAGGAAGAGGGAAAGGGTTACAGCCTCGAGTTTCCCGAGAAGCACAGCTTGCAGTTCTGCTGCGGAGAAGGTTTCTCCATCTGGCAAGCCTCCTGGGATGCCAGACTGGAGCAACCAGTTTGCAGGAGCTGTACGGGGGGACACCTTCCCTGGCCGTCCATCACCGCAGCCAGCACCGCACTGGTGCCAGTGCTCTTGCTTCTCCCCATCAGTCTCTGACCAGTCTGCTCTGGGGTGGGAACTGGGTGCACAGAGGGGCACACGTGCAGTGGTGGTGGTTGCTAAATCTGTTGGAAACGCAGGGGTGCGCTCCCAGTGTGCTCCAAGTAGTGTGGGTCAATGTGTGAAGGAGCCCGAGAAAAAACACGGGAGAATTAAAGCAACTGTCAGAGCAACAAAGGGAGTTCCTTGGGCTTCTTATGCAGGCTAAAATTAGGGTATGGGAAATAAAAAAGGCATTTTTTGTCTTTTAGTGAAACATTTCTAAACTGTGCAAAATATGGAGATGGCAGTTGCTGTGAATGTAGAGTTACAAGCCTTTTGCCCTTCCACCCCACTCCCCAAATAGAATTTCCAGTGACATTTTGCAGTAAAAGGATATGCTGAAAACCAGTTCCACTTCAAGAAAGGGATTGCTTTAGAAAACTCAGTCGTCTGTTGAGGAGTTGCCTGTCATACCTGGAGACGAAATTCTACCACACAGTGTTAAATAGCCCTACTTTCTGCCCAAATTGCAAAGGAACCTTAACTATAGCATTTCTGATAATGCTTCCATAACGTGTGTGTGTGTGTGTGTGTTCTCTGAGGCATTCATTTGGCTGGCACATTGGAAAATGGTTAACACAGTGAATGTGGGGTGTCATTTTTGTAGTGGAGAATGTGTGCCAGAAGAATTCAACTGTAACCACTAAATATTTGCTTAAAAATAATTTTAACCATCTGGACTCCTTTTTTTTCTTATTATTCTTATTCTTCTTTTGAGGTGGGGTGAGAAGGGAGTATTTTAATAGGAATGATTTGTGGTTACAAAATGAATTTGGTTAATTTGGTTACCACCCCCATTTATATGATGACTACAAATAGTCCCTTACATCTGAAGTTTTAAAGAACCAGCAGATTTTTCTCTCTTGAGCTTCAGAAGCTGGAAACGAACTTACAAAAGACAATAAATTGTTCTTGATGGAATAAATAGTTTGTGGGGTTGCTATTGTTCCTCTTGACAATACACTAACATGTGCTAATAGAGGAAGAATTGAAGAGCTTGCGTAGTACGGGCTCTTCTGCCAGGCGAAATTTTTCCGCTTTGGAGCAGGAATCAGGTTCCCCATTCGCAGGACAGAGAAAATGTGGGGCTGGGATTCCTGGGATCCAGCACCTGCTGCCCACCCTGGCTCTGGGAGAGCTTTGGAGCCCTCCTACAGCGAGCTCAGCAAAAACCAGCTTTAGAGGAAACCGAGAATAACCTGCAAACCTGTCTCTAGACAAGTCTAATCAGAGTTTGTTTCAGAGATAGGATGCCTAGAATCATTCGCCTTGGCTAGAATAAGGATGCTCAGTAAAATCAGGGTTGAAATAAGAGTTTTCATGACTCCCATACTTACAAGGATTTTTTTTGTGTGTCTTACTTAAGAACATACACCTTGTTTTTAAATATTCAGAGTTCAGTGACAGATTTTTTGGTTCTGAATCCAGCTAAATATAGTTAAATATAATCAGTAGCTGTATAAGTTTCTGTGTTCTCTGTGCCTTGCCTTAGCATATTAAATGAATGTTTTATGGAGCCTGCTATAAATACATCTGTTAAAAGATTTTTATCATACTTTGAAATGCCTAAGATTTAACAGCTACCTTTGTGCACTAATGATATACTAGTGAATGTGCACAGGAGATAAAATAAACTCAGAGAAAATAGGAAAACTTGCATGCAGTGCTCTTGTTTTAGTAGCTCTCAGAGCTACTTTTCCTCTGTTTTCTCATACGCTGCAGCACTGGCTTCATCCAACTCATGGTACATTAGGAACAATTTAGTATCATTTCATTTAAAATATGCAAGCTTTATATCGAGAGTAAATGTGTAGCCACAAGGTAAAATTAAAAAAAAATATATTAGTCTCATCATTAAAAAAAGCCTTTAAAGTTTCCATTATCCATTATGTCAGGTAGCAAATATCTTCTCAATGTAACTCCAGACATTAAATCTGTCAAGAGGCATGCAGTAAAATAAATGTCTGGGATACCTTCATAAACAAAAATCTTATTTCCATAATTCATACAGCTGGCTGGCATTTATTGGCACGTCAGGTGCAATGGGGACATTTCAGGAACATTAACATGTACAGCATCATTTGTCAACAAAGCAACAATGTAAGCAAATCGTTCAGAACTCATACAGATTTACAGCTTTCTCTGCCAGCTGCTAATTACGGTGTGCTCTGCCTATTTGGTATGGTCTTTTTTATTGGAAAATGACAAAGGGGTTATGGTATCCCAGTTTGGAATATAGATGCGCTTTTAGTAATAATATGAGTGGTAATACGACTACACAGCCTGGAGTTTTGGTCTAGTTGCACTACTCTGATAATTGACCGGTTTTGATTGATGAAGGACAAAGAGAAATTTACAGTGATATTTACTTACCAATAGAAGTAACCTCTGCAAACAAAGAAATAATAAAATACCAGAGAGCTAGAAAAAGTATCCTTGCTCTAATATTGTTTTTTCCTACTGAACATGACAGGGAAAATTCAGTCCTCACTGAAAACCTGCTCTGTTTATCGAGCAATGCTTAGCAAACCCTGTACCTTACAGACTGGCAAATGTCCTCTGAACATAGCTGAATCCACTTTGAGAAATAAAAATTGAACTTTCAACATTTTAAACAATGCAAAGGTTAAATAAAAGCTGACAATACCATCTGTAAGGGCCAAAATATGTGTTAGTGATCTCCTTTTGACATCCTCTGTGTCTGTCTGTATTTCTCTCACTGTGTTGGAGTGTGTGTTCATGAATGTATGTGTTTTTGCAAGTTAATGTGTTTTTGCAAGTCAGTTCTACTTTTTATTTCCAAGCTTTGGCCAGTTTGCATTTCAATCTCATAAAAATATAAGTAGCAGAGCTTTATGCTTCAGATGTACAAATCAAATATGCTTTCATAATTATTATACCTGTTATTCAACCAAAGGTAAGAGGATTCTGTTAGCTAAATACATATTTAGACACTTAATAAAATTCCTTATTCGAGTTCTGTTTCTTAGTTTCAGTTCATGAACAGTAACCACTATTCTGAGTTAAGATCTTGACCATTAAATTTTTAAGAAAAAAGCAATTAGACCATATTACGGATTAATCCCTTGCCAATTTTCATTTTTTAAGTCAAAGTAATTTTAGACTTGGGAACTACATAATTTTATGCAGAGAAAGTATGTTTTGCCAACCTTATTAAAATCTTTAAAGACCATATTTTCCATAGGCTTCCAAAAATTATCCCACAAAAATGTGTGGGTGCACCCATCTGTACACATGAATGGGCAACTAGGAGCATAATTATCCAGTTTTGCACATGCAAATGGAGGTGTTTAGGCACAAATTAGCTGACCCTCAGATTCTACTGGTACTGTTTTGTGAGCTGATTAATAATGTTTCTTTGAATTCCATAATACAGGTTAAATCTTTTCTGTAAAATACTGAAATTGCTAAAGTGTTTTAAAATGTTACTGATGCAACAGTGAGATGAGGTGTAGCTTAGTGCTAGGTTTTGGGTCTTATTTTGGTTATAATGACTGTAGGACTCTTTCAATATAATAAACTCTATTGGCCCCGGCACTGGAGTGATTACTGTCTGCCACTGCTTCTCCAGGAGCAAAATACACATGTTCCTGCAGGGAAAAACTACTTCTCTAGGATTATAAAAAATTGACCATCAATTTAAGTCTGTATGAGCAATCACAGCCGCTTTCAAATAGGAGTTACTTTGTATTAGGGGCAATTTACCCATCTGGAAGAACAAAAGATATGTGCAAATGTTGAAGTGACTGACTTCTAGCAGATGCTTAAAGAAAGTTAAAATCCCGGCTACTTCCGAGGTGCCTGGCCTCGATTTCTGATCTGGGAATGTAAAATTTGACGAAGAACTGCTCTAAAAGCTGTGGCAGCTCGCTGGTACCTTGGCTTTGTGCTCCCTACCTGCTGATGCTCTCCCCAGCACCCCCCGGGCAGGCTCCTTGCCCACACAGCTGCACACAGGGGAACGGGGAGCAGTCGTAAAGCTTCTGGAATGAAACATGGAAATCAGTGGCTGCATCGCCTCGGTATTAATTGTGTGAGTATTCTGGGGAGGGGTGAGAAATGGGGATGAACCTCCATCGGGGCTTTGTGGGGTGAAGGAAGAGGTCAGAAGTGAGGGGGGTGAGATGTTGGGACAAGGACATGAATTTCTTGGATGTAGGGCTAAATTGTGTGTTCGTGCTGCTTATATGGGTTTATGGAAACAAACATTTATCACAGCTTAAAAACTCAAACACTAATGAACCCCAAAATTCACAGTTACCCCCAATATGGTACCCAAATGTGACAACACCACTGCAAGTCCTGATGGACAAAGACCAGTTAATGGAAAACTAACTTTATACTGTAATTCAAGATTATTTTAATTTACTTTATTTGCAAAATTTTTCCATTTGTGTTTATGCTTTTGTACATTTGAAGAGGAAGTTTAGGCATTCCTTGATCCATAGAGATTGCTTTTCTTCCTTTTCTTCCCTTTGATTCCACTTGCCTAATAATAATGGGCATTATCTTATATCCATATTTAATTTTATTATGTCACTCGCATTTCAAGAAAAGGATGTTCTTTTCAAACATTGTAATGCATTTAGTATTTCACTAGTCATCAGTTAAATCAATTTTTCCCTTTATTGGATCTGAATTATAAATCAACTAGTCATTGTATGGGATACTGTATATGAATGTACAGTATATCATTATGATGTATCCTATAATAATGTCTCTTAGACATGAAAACTAAAGATGGTGGTTTAAAGTGCTGAGAGAGAAAAAATTGGAAACATCTGTTAGTAGGAAGTAGAGAAGACTTTTCATTAAAGTTTGTCAAGTGTATTTGATAGGAAGAACACACTGGGCTGTATTCTGCCACCCCTTACATACATCCACCCCAGTACCCAGCTTGCTTTTTCTATTTTGTGTAGAAAACCCAATATTATCATAGACACTGAAAAGCTAGCTCTCTACTTTGGTACAGCAGCTCAAGAAATCTGAGATCTGGGGCAGAAGGAGGATTCACAAATTTTAAGAAAAAAGAGATAGAACATATTACATTACAGTCAGTGTCTTTGTTGATGCAGGGGTAATGACAGCTGTGTTGCACTTATATTGAGTATGTCAGCAAACTCCTGTGAAAGAAGTGGTGTGGGACAGTTTTGGGCAAAAGCTCTTTTATTTCCAATTATCCACTACTTGCAAGAAGAGAAAATCTTAAAAAAAAAAATAAAAATTGAGGAGTGCAAAGATAAGTTATTTGGAGGCATCTAGTTAGCAGATATCACCACCCAAGCTACTGCGAACAAGCTGGGGAAACAAAGAAAAGAAAACAGGAAAAATGGCCAAAAACTTCTGGGATGGTGTATTTTAGCCTAATTTTACAGAAACCCATTTAAGCAGACAAGGGCTGCCTACTTCAGGGAGCTCCACCACGGCCATTTCATACGTACACAGGGACAGCTCTGTGGTGGTGTCCGCAGCAGGGATTTTGGTGATGCCAAACTGATGGGTTACAGCTCTGTCTCTGTAAACCCAGGTTTTTGGGGTGCAGCCGCTGCCAGCACCACCTCACAGCTTTTTCCTAGGGCTGGAAGTGGAGCCACAATAGTTCCATGCTCATCTCATCCGTATATCATTTTTGCACACTACCAAAGGCACGTCTGCACGTCCACTGGCATGTGCTTCTCACTTTATGACTACTTAGGCACAAGGTGAAATACCTTCTTCATCCCTTGAAGAGCACCCACAGCGCAGACCCCTCATCCCTCCTCTGGCTGGTGCAACAGTTTAAAAGCCAATATCTCACCTTGCCTTTGCAATTTTTTTCCAATTTCTCCCTGCTCCCAGCAGTCTCCGAGCCCCTCCGTTTCCATGATGATTTACAGAACTATAAAATCAGGCACAGCGGTTGCAGGGCCCGGTGCGAATTACCCCCCGAGTCAATAGAAAACAGAATATTGCTTATTGATTTGGTCCAGCCTGCTGTGTGGTCGATGGAGAACAAACTAATACAAATAAAATGAATCAATTGGAAGCTGGCTGTGGACCTCGGTGAGTCACATGAAGTGGGTTTCTGATATCCTTTATCATCATGCACAGCCAGTGAAACAAGAGCGCTACTGTCTTCTGCTGGCGCAGGGAGTTACCTCAGGCTATACTGAAAAATGCTTTTTTCTTATTTTTAGACCTGAATCAGCCCATGCCAGTAAATGTATTCTTGTGAATACAGATCCTACTTTGTTGTAATGCCCATGGGAAGGCGGTAGTGTAACCTGTTTGGATGCAGCTGCAGACCACCTGTAGAGAAAGTCAAATTAGGGAGAGACCCCACTGTTCTTTGCATTAATGCTTTTTGTGTTGTGGCCTGACACCCCCCTCCCTCCCCCTTCCATGTATCTCTCTCAAATCGGGAGATGGAGAGCACATTTTAAGACCTTCTGTCCCTTTAAAGCATCTTGTGATTGAAAGAAGATTTGAAAGACTGTAAAATCTCCCCAGTCACCAATGAGCAATGGTGCACAAGGAACCTTAACACTTTTAGGATCACTTTTCCGCCTGGTCTTCTTGCAGGTTTGAGAGGTGTTGGGTTTGTGGAGAGGGGGGTGTTTCCTTCTGTTGTAAAAGGGCACATTTATATCTTCCTCAAGTAATCTGCATGTTAGGGGAATCTTCTAGCTCTGCAATGGAAATGTTTTTGTCAAGAAGTAAAGCCCTAACTTGCCTCACTTTTTGTCCCATTGTTTCTAAATAAAAGATGGCCAAACAAAGTGAAATGACACAAGTCTAAGTGCAGTGCCTGTGTATCCTGAATAACTCACTGATCTCACTTAATAACACTGGCATACCCTTCATCTACAGATTTGTCTGTTTTCAGGACAGAGGGCTAGTTAGGCATGTAAATAACTGGTTTGGGATTATATGTCCTTGGTATGAGAAGTAATTTTAGTTAACTCTCCTGTTATCTCAACTACCTAACCAGTCCTGGTTTCTGTAGCTTCTCAGCAGATTAAGCTTTTATTAATTTACCAGGTAGTATTTCATTGCTTAGAGTTGCAATATTCTACCTTATGTCACACAAAAACTGCCTCCAATAAAAAATTTCATGTCATTTCTACTTTTCACCTCGTTTCTTCACAGATGAATCCCACTGTTTTACTAATCGTTGACGTACTAGTTAACACAGGCAAAGTTTGTAGATGGAGGTAATGTCATCAAGCGTTGCCTCATTTTAAATTCCTTCCTCTCGCTGGTGATATCAATGTTCACTGCAAAGACACTGATGATACTGAATTTAATTGGTATTTATGTGTAGGGTCATGTGTACTCTCAAAGAAGTTTCTGTGTAACTTTTCCCTAATTGAAATTAGATTGAAGTGTTGCTGTGTACACTGCGACTTAATGGTGACAACGTTGAGCCAGCTTCGGAGCTCAGATGCATGGCACGCATCCCAAGAAATCTGCTATGATGCTCCCACATACATCTATGCATATTTTTATGGTACAAGAGACATAAGGTGTGGAAAAGGAGCAGTCTCTTTAAGGGGGATGTGGCAACCCTATCTGCCAGTCATCTTGCCTCTGCTGTTCTATTCCTTTTACAGCCATTCTGCCTCGCCAGTATCTATAACATCTTTACATATGTGTTTAATGGCTGCACAGGGATTAAAACCCATGGGGTTTTAATGTACTGGTAGCACTGGTCCTATGTGGAAGCGCTTATGGTCTGATTTGGGGATGGATTTCTCAACATTTTCTATTATAAATAACTTATTTTATACGACCGACGTGGTCTGCAAAACCATTTTGGGACTCAGTCTGAGGCTCACAGCTGCTGTGCAACGTGAGGGACCACTGCTGATATTGGCTACAATGAAATCTCACCATTAAATAGCTGCAGCACCAATATTTTGATTCCAAACCAGCGCACCCTCTCCTCTGCAACGCATGTGTAGAGTATGGAAAAGTGACTTCTCACTGGTACAAGTGTTTTGACTGGGAGTTTAATTTATAGCGACTCATAGAATTGCAGTGTGTAATAAGCAATGTCCTTGAACATTTTTCATGTGCTTTTAAGTGACTCTTTAAAAAACTCTGGTTTCCCTTGTAAAAATCATTAAACTTGTTAAGGAAGAAGTAGTAGTGTGGGTTAGTAATCATCCCAGTGCTTTACATACTAGTGGATAATTAGCAGCATGGATAAATTAAATACATTTCAGGTATAAAGTTGAGGGAAATCACCAAATATTAGCAAAGCTCCAAAATCGAACTATTTTGTGTCTCATGCTGTTTTAATGACTGCGGTTTAAAAATGTGCATAATTCCAAAGAGATCACATGTTTCACATAATAAAAATTACTGTGACATAAAATATATATTTTCTTAAAAAGTACTTGTAATATCAAAAGGACTGTGAAGTATTAGCCATTTAATACAAATTTATCTTTTCTTGCAGATGATTACATTTTCATTTTAATTGCTCACATTTCCCGTTCTGATCTTAATGTTTTATAGTAGTGAAGACATGCCACAAAGAATGAAAAAAAAAAAGATTTTATTTGTTAGCTAACAGTCTTCAGAAGTCCTAATTTGGCCAATGTGTTCTGCTGCAAAGTCTTGGAATGCCGTCTTGCAGTTTCAAAAGTGATCTTATTTGGCTTCCCAGAAACTATTATGCCTGGAGGATGCCATGAGAACAAGGGCTGCCTTGTTAACAAGTAGAAAACTCTCAAAAACAAGATAGGATCCTGATATAAATCATAATTTAGATGCACAGAGCTATGTTCACAACCACAGTAATGTAATTCATTTACATCTAGTTATTACTTATCTCCACCCGAACTCCGAAGTTCAGGAATGCAGCTGCCTTGTGCCTTGTGACTCGTGGGGGTTAGGGAAGAATGACATCACCAAATTTAAGCACATTACCATGCTGACATAGTGGCACCTTGTTTTCCCTTCCGCAGATAGAGCGGGGATTGTGTGCTACCCCCCATTCTCCCAAAGAATACCTTTCTTCCCCTTTCAAGCAGCTGCTCTGTGAAGGGTTGCAAATGTCACTTCAACTAATGATGAATGATGCTTGACCCTTGGACCTGTTACTATGAATTTTATGCAATGCTAAATTAATATGAAAGATCTCTGCTAGAAGACTTCAGCTATTATGCATGCAGCATAAATGATATGTTAAACAATCCAAATTTTTTTCTCATAACCATGGCAAAATGCAGAGCTGCTTTAACGTTCTGATGTGTATTTCCACTTCAGATTAGTATCTTTTTCGTTCGAAAAATATTTTTGGTAAGCAAATCAGTTTGCGAAAAACATTGTCAAAAGGGCAACTGGCCCACATGTCTTTGTTGTTCACGTTTGAATATAATTAATTATGTAAAGCAATAGTTAGTGGGAGCTTAACAATTAGTAGGATCTGTCAAATAGTCACACGGAAATTACTAACTAATTGAACTACTGGTCTTTTATTGTTTCAGGAAGCAGGACAGAGTGTCGTTCTTTTATCTCTTAAATTCATTATTATTGCATATCACATTTTTTGAGAGATATATGCTTCCTAATAGATTAATACATAAATAACCCTCCCGGTAATGTCACAGTGGGCAAAACTGTTTGAAATAAAAACACCTGTTTTAATTATTATTCAGATTCATGCTGTTAAAAAATGATAATCCTCTTGCAATTATATGACATTTTTGAAGCTTTGAATTTCCGTCTGTATCATATATTATGATGTTTCGGGATCGTTGTGAGTTAATTATGTTAACTTCGGAAACATTGCTTGCATTTAGAATGAAAAACTTCAACTTAAATAGCCAGGAAAGCAGATGCTATCTTTCTTGTCAACTGCTTTGTTGTGTGATGCCTTGAAACTTTTTTATAAGATTCTGTATCCAAAAGAAAGTGTAAATCTCCATTTATTTGAAATTTCGCTCTAATCTAATCAATATTTTAATATATTTCTCACGGGAGGGACCTGAATGCATCTCAAGGAACCAAAGACATGAAAATCTCTTATTTTATGTTGAAATCCTCTTGTTATTACAAGTCCATTCACAAGACTAATTTGTAGAACAGGAAAAATCCATGTACTGTAAAGTTTAAAAATTGTTTCAAAGCGTACCGCTGCCCTCCTGTAATATATGCCTGTAAATTTAGGTGGAATAGGAGGAATTAAAAGCATTACAATCAGAATACACATCCAGATAAACCCTGGAAAAAGGGAAGGGTAGGAACAAATCTGTGTTAGGTTCTACCACAGAGCAAACGAAAGTGCAAAACGTGGATGTGTGCACGAGGTGGAGGGAAAGGTGTCAGCTTAGAAAGGATTTGGTGGATGCAGGAGACACCGCTGTCTCCTCCTTCCACGTGAGCCTGTGAGGCGTGTGTGGGAAATGGAAAACGTGCCATGAGTCACCCGAATTTCATCGCACCCCTTCTCTGCCAAGGAGGAACCACAGATGCTGCCAAGCGTGTTTACATGTGCATCTCCTGAGGCTCAGTGAGAGAAGGTGTGGAGTTGCATGTGGAATTGCCAGTGGCAGGGTGGATGGAGATACTGTTTTAAGCCCACAGGGATCTCCAAATTCCATCCTTTTGGTTAAAAAGACCTGGGCAAGGTCTCAAAAGTCGCTGTGTACGCAGCTCCTCATCCCACCGGTCATGCGATTGCACAGATATCAAGAACATGGGTTTGATTAGACACTTAGATCCTCCGTATTTTCAAAAGCATCATACTCCTTGAAAAAAAAAGGTTATTTTCATTGTCACAAAGATATCAAAGCTTGTAAGCACTGTGCAAGAGAAGCAGAAATGTGCAGGATAACTCATGCCTGGATCAAGACACGATCCACTGGCGTGTCTTCAGAATGGAAGTAGCTCTAAAGTTGATGAATTCATACGAAAAAAGTGCACTTAGCAAGAATCTTCCCTATTCCGGGTAACATGTGATTCTCAAAATGCATAAAAATATTTGAAAACTCATGTTATTATTAGCACTATTATTATCAAAGGACATTTCGTTAACATTTGAAAGTCCTTCAGTGCACTTGAAGATATATTTGTTTTAGCAACTTATATAATCCCCTCCTGTTTAAAGTTTTGTTTTAAACACATACAATTATCATCTCATATGCCCTGATTCAGTAAGCACTTAGAAGCATTCCTATCTTTAACAGCATAGCTAGTCCCGCTAATATCCAGGGAACGGAATTAGAGCTTCAGATATTAGCAAAAAGTAATGCAAATGTGAATTAAGCAACATGGTTTTGAAGTAAGTTGACTGAGGACTTTTTATTTCTTAGGCTGAACGCGAAAGTTTGACAAAAAATAAAAGAATCAAAGTGAGCATTACTGATATTAATAATTATTTTAAAAGTATATAAAGATTAATAATTTAGACTGGAAACTAGAAGGAATTAGGCACTGAAATAACCTTCCAGTAAGGGTTGTGAAGAAAAATCCTAACTGCTTTGAGGCAGAGCCATCAGCAAAAAAATAATATATAGACATATTTAGAAATGTCCATATGTATATGTGTGTATATATATATATACACACACACACATATATAGGGACAGATAGAATAAGCGTAATATTATTATCAGGTTTTAGCATATAAATCACATTAATTAAATTAGATGAAGTTACCTGCCTTGTAAAATATGTCTATTTTCAAGGTAATAGAATTTAAATTTATATCAAATTGATATTCATACCTAGTGTAACTTTCCATACAGACAAACCTACATCTACTGTGGGACTTTGGTATGGAAAACTCTTACCATCTCATGGCTGTACAGGAGCCTACATGACTTGAAGTGATATTCTCTGACCACTATATAGTTGCTAGCAAATTGTCATATTAGGCAACAATTTCAGCCGAATTTTCATGAACCAAACCAGGGCAGGTGAAGCCTGAATTATTCTTATGACCCAAACACAGGCCTGGGTTCTCTGGCTTGAGTTTTTCAAGAAAACTCACTTTATTGCTAGTAAAAAGAATAACTAATTCCTAAAGGCAAGGTGCAAATATGAAAGTGTGAGTTTGAAAGTATTTAACAAAACTGTCCTTTCTTTTTGAATAACTTGAATAAAGTGTCTAAATGACCTCTTCCGAACCAGAAGAGAATATAGAGAAGAAATTAAGCTTTATTGGTAAATTAAAGCCCAAATCCCATGGTTGATGAGAGATATGGTCCGTTTGAAATAGTTACAGTTTCAGACTTTCTCTTCTACAATCAGCGGGTGGAGACCAACATAATCCAATTAATTGTAATTCCCTTTTGTGGCACTGGTACAGTGGTGAATGATATAGTAAGTCCATTGAAGTCTTATCTCTGGTCAGATAATCCAAATGGATTCATATTATGAAACAGTCCTTTATAAAAGTTCTGATGAACAGAAGTGTTTTGACTTTAGTGAACCGAAAGATAAATTCTATACAAAATAAAATGTTTTGTCCTTGACATTTGCAGGGTCTGTGTGTACCTGATTCCATGTAAGGATACTTCCTTCAACTGGTCTATTTCAAAGAGCCCTTTCATTAAAAAATAAAAATCCAGAATTTGTTCTTTGGACATCCCTGCAAACCTGTGTGTGAGAACAGAGATTTACAAGTATGGTTAACCTTTATTCTTGGAAATACTCACATCAAAATAAATGGGATTACAGATACAAGGAATACAGGAATAACATTTTGAGAATTGTTCGGTTTTCTGTTTTTCTAATGAAATGATAAACTGATATGTCATTGATAATCCTTACAGCTGTAAACAAGGTGTATATGTATGTTCCTTTGCAGTATTCCAAGAGGACTAGAGGAACTGCTTAATTTTAGCTTAAGCTTTGATCTATTTACATTTGGAAGTCATTTACATAAAGGAAGTTATAATGATCTTTATTGTTTTGTTAATTATTTCCTTTGATTATTGAAACTCACTCACGGAGGCACAAGCTTATTGTAACTGGGGTCAGTCCCAATAAGATACTTAGCTGCGTGACACAAGTCAGGATTGGGTGGTATTCTTGTTTTTTGAATTGTTTTCATGCAGACCCTTTCAGTTTAACAATCACTGGAGACAGGGCTGATTTAATGCACCAGTTGTCTGAGCCAGTGCTTCATATTTTGTATTTCTCCTTTCCTTTAAAGTTTTCCATAGCAAGCCCACGCTACGGCAGGAGTGTTTTTGCTTGTAGCATGTTGAAATCTCATATTTACTAAAGGATACTGAGATGCCATTTGTGGAAGACAACACACTAGACCATATATTGAGGTCAGATCTGTGCAGAGTGTCTCAAAAATAGTCTTTTCCTCTTTTATTTTTTTCCTCCCCTTAAAGTGTCTGGTTGAAATTTAATACAAAGAATTTTTACCCTTTGGGGTGCATTACATATGAAATAATTTATGACCCATGAATCACAAGAAGGCAGTGAATTAGGTTTCAGATAAGTCTGCCAAATATTACAAAACATTGTGTACAGATTTTTGGACTATGAAAAGGCTTTTGACAAGAATGGAAATAGAAGCAGTGTTAGAAACAGCAAGAAAGGGAAGAACAGAAGAGCTATATGACAGAATCCTAAAGCACTCTGAGTTAGTAGCACAATTAAAAAGATATGAATATGAACATATTTTTGAAGTATGAAAATGGTACAGACAGTCATTGTCCAATTCCTCTCTGTATTAGATCTTGAGAGCCTTCAATTTATTTAAAATGTAGATTTGTGGATGCTGATACACATAATTCTGATAAAAGATATGACTGTAAATGGGGAAGAAAAAAAGAGAGAAAACCTCTAAAATTAGATTGCAGAGAAGCTTACTGGAGAGCAATTACACAATAAAAAAATGTTAATAACAGATTTGAAGTCGGGAGATATTTACCTTCCTAATGTATGTATACACAACATACAAAACTGAGCGAGGAAGATCAAGTCGAAAGCAGAATTTAGAATGGACTTTTGCCTCTGAATAGTAAAATGTGTCCTGAAAAGCAAGTCTGATCTAGGCAAGTATTTTATGTTTGTGTTCTGCAGTCATTAGTCTGGATCAGAATAAAGAGTGAAAATAAAGTGTGCTTTAACCTTGAGGAAGAAGTTGAAGTTAATGCTCAACAACTAACTAGAGAGAATTAAATAGGGGACAGAATCTTACCACTGTAAGACAAATGTAATTTCCCCTTTGCACAGACACTTTACTTCTATGGGTTGCAGAAATTCTGCCAAGCCCCTTCCTTGTGCTCAGGCAGCCTTGGTGCTCCAAGGCTGAAAAAGCTCCTCAGTGGGAGTGTAGGAGCAGGGCGGGAGTTCCTCTGTGCCCTTTCCCCGTCCCTTTCTTTAAGCCCCTGGAGGTATCTGACTATTTCTTTGGCCCGAAACGAAGGAGTAATCCGGCCCTGCAGGTCTCGGTTGCTCAGGCTGTGTCTGCCTGCTCCTGCTCTCTGTTTACAAGTCACCTCCAAGCAAGTCTGGCAGAAGTATGTTGATCTGTAAACAGGTGGTCTACTTGTTCTTAGAGAGCTTTCAGCTGCATTTTGAGGGGATATATTCTATATTTAAAATCATTCCTTTTCCCATACGGAATAGTTGATTCGGCTAAATTTAATGAATTTTGAAAGTACTTGTAATTATAATCCAATTACAGTAATTATTGCTTCAGATCACAATGATAGAATATGCTAAGTCAAAACTAATATCTCTGCCATCTAAGCTGCAGCAGGTATTAGCAGGGAATAACACGAGTAGCTTGATGATGATACCTGTTTCTGGCTACCAAATGGATTGTCCTTTCAGTACCACTGCATATTTTTATGCTTTTGGTTTCAAACAGCACCGATAGCCTAGAAATTTCCCCAACTCCACGGCATCGTCTGACCACTTTTCTAAACCTTTGAACTCCTCAAATGCCTTCATGATGTACCATTCCTGAACTCCTCAAATGCACTGAGTCTTTTTCACAGAAACAATGAGACAGTTCATCCCTCTCTTACTCTCTGGACTTTGTGGAATTATATGAAGATGAATATGACCCAGTGTGCCCATGTACAGAAGTCTTTTCTGTTTCTGGCTCAGATTGAGATTTAAGTTAGCAGTACTTGGTTGTTCCAGCATGCCCCCACGTCAGAGAACTGTCATTCCAAAGGACTAGAATAAGCAGCACTCTGGGGTGCACACAGAGATATTCTGATTTAGCTTAAGTTGCTCAGTAATTTGTGCCTGGGTTCAATGGAAATGGGCACTCCAGTAATAAACACATTCTCAGACACTGTAACATCACAGCTTAAATTTTCTGTTAAAAGGGCACGGCAGCTTCCTCTAGCAGAGGAGGAGTAATGCACACAAGCTTTCTTTTGCTGACTTTAGCCTTGACAATTCATCAGCGGTAGCACTGGGTGGATTCAGCAGAAGCTGCTTAGAAATCCATTGTAGACAAAATTTAATTATTTGCTTAGCTGACAACTTCTTTGATTTGTTTAAACACTCTTGGAAGTGAAGGACCATGCATTGAGTGTAGGAAGGACAGTGGAGCTCCCAAAACTAGCAAAGTTGAGAGGAAGAACTTAGAAAAATCAGGCTTAATGAGCAAAATATGGATGAGCAAACAGTGGAGGTTTCTTTGCTGTACTGTTTGATCAAAGTTCCAGGGGTTTATGCACTTTGGAGGCTCTATATAAACTGCAATGGCAGGACAGGATTTACTGCAAAAGAGGAAACTCGGAATCATGTGCTGCACTGCCAAAGGTTTGAGCTCCTTGTCATATGATGAGCAAGAGCCTTCAGCACCTCACAGCATCCCACTGCTGCCATGCCTCCGGACATCCCTGTGCTCTAGTGCTGCTCTAAACTAAGTGTGATCACTCTGAAAGAAGCTGCTTGCCCCAAGAAGGCTGCTGTGTCTGTGCACTACTGATCAGAGAAGCTGTGTCTTTTAAAATGCAGGTACAGCTATTGAACACACATAACTCTCAGTGTACAAATTAATGTTTTTGCTGTCAGTCATGGGAACAGCTCTCACAAAGGGGTTTCATGATGAAGGAGTGCTTCACTAGCTGATGCAAGTGGAGAAATTTCTCTTGAATCTGTCCTTTCTTTTTCCTATTGAAAATTTTGAATGAACAGAAAATTATTTCTGATGGATATAACAATTAAAAATAAAAAGAAGTGTCTTCAAGTTTGAGAAAAAAGTGCAATGACACTGGACAGTTTGTCTTTTACTACTATTTGAATGGGGAATTTTCTTTCTCTCTTTCAACCACAGAACTCTGTTTTGGATCTCTCAGTAGTAAAATGCCTATTGGGATGAGTGAGTCCAGCAAATTTCCCAGGCTTTCAGTCAACTGGGAATGCTTTGTGCCCACCCAGTTCTTCTGCAACCATTTTGATGTGAGGGAGGTTGTATGGATATAGTTAACAGAGCTGTGCAGGACTTTCTCCAGGGGAGATTTCCCCCAACAGTTGCACTGGTCATTGGCATGAAAATTCCAGTGCTCTGAGGTTTCGCACACTGGAACTGGGGGTTGATCCAATCCCGAATGCCAAAGTTCAGGGAGTACAGAGGTGACAGATGTTGTACCCAAGCGCTCCCCATGAAGGATGTTGTCATCCCAGTGCTGCCGTGTGCAGCCAGCAGCAGGGAAATGATGGAAAAGGCAGCAATGTCAGCAAATGGATCACAGTGCGAGACCCAAAAAGACACATCCCACCAAAGTCTTTGGAAAGTTTTTTCAGGGCACAACCTCCACAGCAGACCAGGCGTAGTTAGTTGGGTTTGCAGGAATTGCTTTTTGGGGTCATCCAAGAGCTGCAGGAATATGTAATATCCAAAGTGGAGTAGGACTTCTGAAAGGTGGTGCTCTGGCATTTAGTGGCACCATGGGCAAGAGAAAATGTAGAGCTGGGAAAATACAAGCTATGGTTTATCTGAAAAGACAACTGAACCAACATTTTGCTCCTAGGGATTAGTCTACATACCAGGCAGGGCATGGGGTTAAAGGAACCGCATTCATTTTCTTTCAAAACTGAGCTCTCTGTACAGCTTTGGTGGATTTTCATATTTTCTTTTTTTTTTCTTTTCCTGTCTTTAGCTGATCTTGCCGTAGATTACTTTCTTCCTTTTTGAACAAGGATAACCCCAGGATGGTACATTTAAACCAAAGCTGAACTCCTGGTTGGTTCTACTGCAGACGTTGCAAGTGCCATTAGAAACCTGTATTTTTGAAAAGGCTGATTTGCTAAGAATAAAAACACAGTAAAACACGTATTCCCTTCACAAATGTATTGTATATCAATTTTTTTTTAAATAATAACCTTGACAAGTGCCCACACTATTTTTTTTTTTTTAATATGGTCTTTATATTTTCAGCCTGAGTATTAGCATAAATTTTATGGGATTTTCTGGGCATATTTGTGTCTGTATCTAAGATATATGATATCAACTGGCAGTGATGGTTGAACTAATCAAATACTACTGACAAGTTAAAGCAAATTTTTAGGACTGTGAGATTTTAAGCATCTTCCCAGATACAGTATCTCCTGACTGAAAGCAGTCCTTGACTGTCAAGTTTAAATACTAGATTTGGGACTTAATCTTTATGTAAGCAAAACACCCCAATAAGAAATATGTTTGAGTAAAGCCAAAAAGTCAGGTCCTCCCCTTAAGCCCAGCCTGAAATGTGTGTGTGTGTTTGTTTATGGCCCTATTGCCATGGTATGTGAGAGATTCCAACCAGTGGGAACCAACAGAGAGTCTTACACTGAATGGACTTCTATTTTCTTTTCCCTTTTTTTTTTTTTTTTTTTTACTTGGCATTTGTTCCTTCTAGCAAACATTTTTAAAAACTCTCTTATTGCTAGAGGGAAAATTGACACCCTTTGCTTTCACGATGATACATTCCTAACACGTTTCCTTGAAGAGCTGGAAATGGTGCAAAAATCTGGTAAGATAAGTCTCTATAAAGCCTTAGAAGTCAAGCATTCCACTTTAGACATTTAAGACAAATGCATGGCAAAAACAAGTTGTGTTTCTTTTTTTTTTTTTTTTTAAGGTTTCTACTTAAAGTTCTGTGCCAAAGCTACAGTACTTATACATTTTCTAAATGTGTTTTAAGCAATAAGTTGTACAACATTTTTAGAACATGTGTTAAGCTATTTCTCTAAGAATGAAGCTCTTAACAAAACATAAGCACTCTGCATGAGATCTTAGCAGCAAAGTGCTTAAAAGATAAAGTAAGAATTGGTACCATGGGAAGAACACCAGCTGTAGAGCACACAGGTCCATTATGAGAAGTATGGTAGTGGGTAGGGAGAAAATGATTTAATCAGGAGTAAAACCAATTTTATTATAAGGGCACGCAGGGGGTGTGGCACCATAGTGAGAGGGACATTTCAAAATATCTGACAGATTTCAACAATGTGAAAACCCACCCTGTTCTTTAAAGTGACAGTAAACCCCATCAGGTCTCCCTTTTTGATGCTATTGTTAACAGTTGACTGTTTAAAGCTGGCCTGCTAAGATGCTGTCGATCTAGTTCAATAGTGTGTGGCAAAATAAAAGGCTAATTGTTGAAATACGATCAATCAAATATGATCTCAGAGTCTAAAGAAGATCCCCTCTGGTAACTCATTTGAGATCAAATCATTACTTTTATGATTGAGGTAATTGAATGGGAAAAAAAAGAAAGGAAAAAGAAAAAAAAAAAAAGAGGCTTGAAACCAAAGAAGCAAACAAGACATCTAAATGAAACGCACCAGACTGCCTTTGTTCCAGCTTTGTCTCACATTTCTCCAAGTTAAGGAATGAGGTCCATTCCTTTATTTGTATACATTTCCTGAATCCAGAAATTTTGAAAGCATTTAATAACACTTATTAAATAGAAGTTGAAAGATGACTCCATTTTGAATAAGATTTTCTGCCCAGAAGTAAACTCCACAGTGAGAAAACCATTGCATTAAAGTACTGGGATCCAGAATTGTGGGTGTCCATGTGTCTCCTACAATTTTACCATTTTGTTTAACAACAGCTCAGTAAAGAGGCTGCTCTTGAAACCAGCTGAACTGCTAAACATGAAATTTCAGTGACATTTAGTAAAACATTTCAGGACTATGTTGCTTCAAATTAAATTTGTTCAGCAGTTTTCATGGTTGGCCCCTGATTTGCATTAAGACTGAAAATTTCTAGAAGAGAGAATCATAGCACATGGGGAAAAAAAAAGCAAACTCCATTTTTGGAGTAACAAAACTTGGAGTAAGTGTGTGTCATTTTAATTTGGACTAATAAGGATTTGCACTTTCCTCGAGTTTTATAGGGATTATGATCTCATTGTTTATTATGTTCTAACAGTATCACACTCCTAGAATTAAAAAGAAAGAAAGAAAAAAAAAAAAGACAAACCCAAAGAAAAATAAAATAATCATCAAATCTTGTTTTATTTTTATTAGAAGCTCTATTTTAGCATTTAGTTTCTTTTATATTTAAATTCCTTAGCTCAGTCAAGCTTCAAAAGAAAACATTTTTTTTTTTTGTTTGCAAAACAGTTTTGGAGGCACTTGTGGTTTGTCTTTAGTGTGTTATCATTTTTGACAGCTTTGCATAGCCTAGGTAGGCCAACAGGGGTCTGTCTAATATTGTTGCTGGGCAAATCTTCCTCCCAGAGATGAAAACCAAACAAAATATTTTTGAAGCAGTAAGAAGGAATTAATATCCTTTCTCTCACAGTCCTCTATTCCTTGCTGACATTACATTCAGGCAAGGGGAAAAAAAAAAAAAAAAAAGGGAAAAAAAGAGAGAGAGGAGAAAAGCGTTACCCATTATTCCCTTGTACATAGCAAGGCTAACACATGTAAAGCAATAACTCATTTTCTATTGCCATGTTTAGCATATGTCTCCTGTTGGCTCAGCAAGGCCTTTAGGCCGGTCCCTTGAGCCGTCCATCGTTGGCAACTCTTAGCCCCTCGGCCTCAAAACCAAATAGCTTTGAATCATGTTGAGCTGTGATGCTAATTTTCATACTGATGCATTATGGGAATAAATGTATCTGACATACTGTGTCAATGGTGCTGTCTCTTTGTGTCTCTTGTTTTTTTGTTAGCTGCATTCCTACAGATGGTATTCCATTGAAAATGTTCTCTTCCTACAAAAAAAAAAAAAAAAAAAAGGAAAAAAAAAAAAAAACATGCACAGCACCAAACCTCTAGGTGCAGAAGGCTGTTAACGGTTGCTGATGATAGTAGGCAAACATTAACATAATAATTAGTGTCTTGTAATTGTTTCATTAAAACCAGTTGTTCCATTTCTCCTCGTGTTTTCCCAGAAGAGAAGCTGAATTTGGACGACAGCCAGTGGGAGGACATCCACGTTGTCACCGGAGCACTCAAGATGTTTTTCAGAGAGCTGCCTGAGCCGCTGTTCCCATACTGCTTCTTTGAACAGTTTGTGGAGGCGATAAGTAAGTACATCAGATACAGCAGGAGCTCGTGAAATAGCCTGTTATATAAAAATAATAATAAACTTAAAAATAGAAGAACAGAGGCATCTCAAATCTGACTTACCTTCCATTATCCGTGATCCTGCCTTTTTGTTGTTTTTGACTGCCTTTTATCTTCTACAGCGTTTAGGTATTTAACTGGAGAGAAGGAAAAAAAAAATCAAATTATTGATCCATAAATTTTGTCTATGTGATTTAACTGTAGTGCCTAAAATGGTTTAGGAAAGGAATTAAAATGTGTATGTATTCAAAATATGCTAGGCTGATAATCCATATATCCCCAAACACAAGAGAGGGACTAATAATTGTGAATCATGTTAGAAGGGGCTGTCTTTATGTTAATCAGAATGAAATGCGTGTGTTTTGTTCCACAAGGTTGCAGACTCTTGCCTTGCAGTGATCACAAAAAGGATGCAAAAACATTCATGTTCTCATTTTCATATCTACCTTTGCTTGATTATTATTTTTTTGTCTAAAGTTGGCAGGCAGAAAAAGTGTTTTCAACGTCCCAGGCATTTATTCTGTTCCACGTCTCTGTGGTTTGTGTGCTGCAAACCCACTCTGTATTTAATATATGCAGGTGCATTTTGTAAAACTGTGTCGGCTTGTAAAAACTTGACAAAAAAACCAGAGTGATTTGGGGGTTTACTCCCATTGGAAAGGGAAGGAGGGGAGAGGGATAGCTTAAAGGGAAAAAGCCTAGTAGGAGATTAATTAAAGATCCAATAGAGAAAACTGTCTAGGAAAAAAACCAAAGCCAACAAAGTACTCAGAGGTCTGATTTCTGAGTGATGGCCACACGTATTTGCCATTGCTGTTAATGAGAGCTGGGTGTGCACATGCGCAGCTGTCGGGGAATACGGAACCCTTAATGTACAGCTCACTTTGATTTTATATTCATAAGAGTCTTTAGTTGAACTAAAGCTTTTCAAGACCCAGCATCAGATATAATGAGGTTAAAGGCATCTCACAAGATGCTTGCCTGCTCGGTTATTCGGAGGTGCAGTGCGGTTAAATGCATGGTGCAAAAGGAATGTATTCCCTGAAAGTTTACTCCTGGAAGCTCACTTTCTTCTCCTTTCAAAGGAAGTCAGGTGGGGAACATCATCTCTTAAGTTCCTGCTGCACAGTGTCTGCAGTGCTAAGAGGGGAAGAAACAATGAAGAGTTTCTTACTGTTCAGCTTCATCTTTTGTGATGCACTGGGACAAGTTGCTCATCGAAGCACCAGCTCCTGAACATGCCTCTCAGTTGGTTTTCCATCCACCTGCTCTTCCCCTCTTGGAAAGAAGGAGGTGTGGTGTCCTCAGTGGATGAAGCCAGCTCATGGAGCACAGCTGGTGTGTCATCCACATCTCTTCTTGTGCACCTAATTCTACAGTCAAGTGTTTACCACCCATCCTCTGAATGTTATCACCTTCTCTTCCTGATAATCCTACATCATACTGGTCTTCTGGGGCTAAGCAGAATCTTCCTCCCCCTTACTTTTATTGCCCCTTGGCACATCCTTTGGCTGTGCAAACGCTATTGTACTCTGAAGAACGTTATCAGGACACCATGATCTCACTCCTGGTGCTGTCTTCTACTCTCATCCTCTATGCTAGTGTCCAAGTCAGAGTGATTTGAAATCTTTTGGTGGCCCCATGGGGAGGTTTTTGATAGTAAAAGTACCAGGTAACTGGTCGTGGACTTGCAAATTAAGAGTTTGAAATCATGTCGGGAAGAGTCTGTCTTCTAAAGCATTAATATTCATGAGTGAGAAATTGATGTCCCTTTCTGCTATTTGAACTATTATTAATTCTTATTATGATTTTGAGAGCCATTGTACACATTGATAGGCTAATGAACAGTCATTTATAGAGGGATTTTAAGACAGTTTATTCCTAGTAAGAAATGCTAGCAGTCTAAGATGTGCTTCACTCTATTTCAAACCCCTAATTCTTGTTGCTTGCTTTACTGCACATCAGGGTGATTTCTACCTAATCCAACTGTCTAAAGTAATCTACGATTTCCAATCAATCTTCTCTTTATTTGGCCTTTACTGCCATGGTATCCACAAATCTGTATTCTTACCAACTCCACTTTAAAAACGTCTGTAAGTAAGAATTAGGTGTTTTCAGTGGTTTTGGAGCTCTTCTGTATGTTAATAGTCCTGAGGCAAAGTAAAAAATCTCTTTTTCTCCAATATCATCTCCATTGCAGATGATTCTTTGGCTACTTGTGCTAATTAATTTGCCTAGTCAGTACTGAGCTGCTAGAAAATTTCCCTTCTTCAAGCTGTTGGGAAAAAGGGGCTGTAGTATCTGTTTTTCAAAAATTACAGTTATTAGCATGCAGGACATAGGTGTGCATTACAGCTAGAAGGAATGCTTAATAATGCCAGAAATAACCAACCTGATTCCCACACTGCCGTGGTGATTGTATCCCTGGTCCACCAGTGAAGACCCCGTAGTCATAGCCTTCCATTTGTTAAGTAATATTAAGTAGTCCAAAAACCTACTTGTAGTAGTAGTAACAAGTTGCCAATAACAGTTCTTCAGAATTTAGTAATTTAGCTAGATGTTTCGGAATGAATGAGTACCCAGAAGGTGCCATGGATTCCTTATGCTTATGTTATTTTAAAGCTTACGTGGAAAAAATCCATAGCAAGCTTAGTATTAATTTTCCTGGATGCTGCCATTTTAATTAACATCTCTATTACGTGCATGGGAACAAAGTTTTGCAGTACTGTGTGTTAGGCAAAGCACTTTGCTCTCCACCTTCAATTTCCCCTATAAATAACTTTAGATATGGCCATACTATTAGAACACTTTAGATATGACCAGAGTATCAGAAGATAATTCAGAGCATTATAGAATCTCAGAATTCTGCTTGCTGGGCTGAAGCTGGATAATTACTGTCCATACAGCTTATATCAGAGAACTTACAAATGATAAATGGAAGGCCAAAGGACCTCTGACCTAATACTAATTTTGTTTCTTAGGATTTGGAAAGTATTTTGTTTTTTTTTTTTTCCAAGGACTTTGTCTAGTATTACTGGCAAGTCATTTTGTGGTATTTTGGATGAAATATGCACTTTTAAAGTGTGCCCAAATGCTGCTATGAAGTCAGGTTCAGCCACACTTGAATTACTCAGTACCGCAAATAGTTCTATTGATTTTCTGGAAGATCAGCAGACGTGGTTCAACAGATTGTCTGCAAGTAAAATTGTGCTTCATGTGAGTAAGGTGGTAGAAGTGCCAATAACTGAAACACTTAATCACCTTATTTACAGAATTCAACCAGCATGGCCATACAAACTTGTTCCAGGATTTTACCCACTGAAATGATAAACATCTACCCCCAAAATCTGTTAAAAAATATTAGGAGGTAAATGCGTTAGTTGATTATAAGTCTTAATTGAAACAGTTTTCTTGAAAAGTCTCAGGCGGAAGGCATGGAAAAATAAAAAAAGAAATTTGTCTACTGGTTTTCTGTGCAGGGATGTCTGATATCCACAGAACAGGAAATATTTAAATACCCACTAGTCCTTCCAGATCTTTTCAGCTGGAGAGAACTGTGTAGACAGTGCATCTGTCCAACTGAAGTTACAAAAAAACCCCACTGATATTCCACAAAGGAAAATTCCACCCAGTTCCCAAAGCTGCAACATCTGTCTCTGGTTTGGAAGGCTTGCGTTCAGGTCTTTGATTTTCTCAGCAACAGGTTGGAAAGATTACTACATTGGAAAGATTTTTTTCAATGAGGTCTAGTGATTACGCCTTCGTTTCAGTTCCTTATCTCTAATATGAATTTAAAAGGTGTCACGTAAGTACTGTAGATAAATAGGAGATTTATTGTTTAAAATGCACACACAGAGGCAGATGTGTGTGTATGTATATATATATATACTCTAAATAGAAATCCTTCTGCCAGAATTATGATTCTCCTGCAGACAGTTTTCTCAATGAGTGTATCTGTTACTGCTGTGGGTTTCCCACTTGAGGCAGATGAACAGAGGAATGAGATTAATAAAAATAGTAGTGTTGAAAATCTGACTTGCAGGCTTTCAAGTGGAATCCACAACCTGGTGTGTCTCAGGTCTCCATGTAAGGAACAGAAAATGTGGGATCCACATCTGCCACCAGGTCTCTGGAGAAAGGTGAAGGGAGCCTACAAGAAAGATCTATTTACAAGGGCATGTAGTGACGAGGCAAAGAGGAATGGCTTCAAAATGAGATAGAGTAGGTTTAGATTAGACTTTAGGGAGAAATTCATGCCTATGAGAGTGGTGAGGCCATAGCACTGCTTGCCAGAGAAGCTGTGGCCGCCGCATCCCTGGAAGTGTTCAAGGCCAGGTTGGATGGGGATTGGAGCAACCTGGGCTAGTGGAAGGTGTCCCTGCCCATGGCAGAGGGTGGAACTGGATGATCTTTAAGGTCCCTTCCAAGCCAAACCACTCCTATGATTCTATGATTTTTAGGGCACCAGATCTGATTAGCATATTTGGCTTCAGTCCCGGCAATTCCCCCAGGATCAATCTCCCCAGACACTTGGGCAAAGTAATCCCCCATCTCTGGAGCTCAGGCTTTGCAGCTCTGGCTGGAAAAGGAAAGGAAGCATTTCTCTGCACGGGGAGAAGTAGAGCCATAGGCACCTAAAGTTCTTCGAAGGGCAAAATCACAACATCTAATTAGCTTATACACCTTCAGGGATAGATGGCAACTGAATAAGATTTTTCTGAATTTAAGTGCCTAGACACCACCTAAGGTCCACATTAGTACTCATTTAATTTTTGTTTTTTCAAGATCTGGATTTTTTTTTTCTTTGATTTCTCTGATAGACCATTAACACTTTTTTCAAATTATTTCACACATATCCTTTCGATATATCAATTAAGGTCTCCTGGTGCATGCTAAGCAGAATTCTCAATGTCATTCCTATCAATCCTACAATATTATGTGTTACCCTACTGTATGGAAACTGAAGACGGTTATTTAGCATCTTACACACGATAGAGTTTTGTAACTTTTTTGGGTAGGAAATTTGTTAGATAAAAAATTCATTACAGTTTTGCTGGTCTGTGACACGGGTCTTTACTGATCTTGCCTGACAAAATGTACGATGATAACATAGCCAAGCAATGAATTCATCTCCCATGGGAATAATAGACTTTTTTTAGACCCACAAAAGCTATCAGTAGTTGTCAGTCCTCTCCATGTTGGTCAGTTGTCTTCATCTCCAGCATGGCTGGCATCAATAAAAAGCTTTTTTTCTGGGCTTTGGCTCTAGTCCTGCTTCAGAAAGGTGCCCCAAGAACCCGCTGTCTGTGCGGCTCGAGAAAACATGTTGCAGAAACTCACATCTATCTGGGCAATAATCACGCTTCGATCTTCAGCAGACCATAGCAAATTTTGCACTGAATAATGTAACTTTTAAGGAATTTGCACAGAAGCTGTCTGCACCAAAATCAGGAAAAAAAAAACAAACCTGTGTCAGGAGGCAATAAACAAATCAAGTCATCAATACATAATCATGACCAAAGAACAGAGCTACACTGGTTGAAAAAGTAGTGCAGCAAGGACCTGCTCTGAACTACTATGCCATGTTATGAAAATAGTAGCTGGGAAACAGAAAGGAAGGAAATACATTCATTTATTCTGACAGTCATAACATCCTTGTATCATCTTGGTGGAAAGTTACAAAAGATGTCTAAAGAGATTTTCAAAAGGCATCTAAAGAAACCTCACTCGAGGCTTACAAAGAACAAGGCTCAAGGCCAACTCGTCTTGGAAAGACAAGTCAGCATATTGCACTGTAAGAAATCCATGACAGTCTCTTAACATCATCAC
Source organism: Cephalopterus ornatus (assembly GCA_013396775.1). NCBI lineage: Eukaryota > Metazoa > Chordata > Aves > Passeriformes > Cotingidae > Cephalopterus > Cephalopterus ornatus. The sequence continues at coordinate 1,121,161 of VZRE01015336.1, forward strand.
GTAATAGGTTCCTGAGAAACCAAATCTTATCAGTCTCTGGCATTATGCAAATTTCTGTCATAATCTCAATCTGTGGGCTTCGAGTCCTAATCAAACTGCCTTCAGATTCACAGTTGGCGAGCCTCCTATTGAAATTGTTTTCCTCTCCCCCATGTACTTGTCCAAGGAAGTTTTGGGGCTTGGCATGGCATCAGAAAGCCTCAATTTCATGTGAACATGGTGATTTATAAACAAATCCAAGGTCACCACAATATATTTTGCATAATTAATACATTTTTTGTCCAAATAAATATCAGAAGACAGTAGAGACCAATAAAATAACATGAATAAACAAAAAAAAAAAAACCTGTGTAGAAACAAGAAGTAGTCAAAAGTAGAGGCACAACTTTTTAAAAGATTAAAAAAAAAAGAATGATTTTGTGAGTAGCATAATCTCAAGCATATCCATCTATGTAAAAATATGAATATGTGTGGTATATATACTCTCCCAAGCATAATAACACTAAATAATAATAACAGCTCAATCATAAAGTGATACTAGATATTTTCAGTGGAGTCTGAGTAGCATGAAATCCACTTTTGAAATATTTTTGAAATCTTATCTGGAAAGTTGTGTGAAATTCTGATTCAAGAAGGATTAACTGATATATGGAAGAGAAAGGAAAAACCTTCACATTTTAAAAGAGATGCTAAGATGATAGAGGAGACAGAGACACTGAAAGAGAAGGCTTTGAATACAGGTGTTAATGGAATACAGATTAAAAGCGTATATGATCATCCTGAATGAAACCAATAAGTAAATAAAGAAGTAAAAATTATGCAAATATATTTAAGCTGCAACATTCCCAACCATTATAACTACCAGATTCTAGCACAATCTCCACTCAAGTTTGAGCCAGTAAGAAAGAATATCTCCACTGAAGATGTAAATGGAGGCTGTTGTATTTGCAATAGCAGCAAACTGGTAACTAAAGAGGTTCATTCCAGGCTCTTTGTTCTCAGGAGGTGTCAAGGAACAATATGTCCTGGTAACCTCCTAGTTCTTTTTCAATGACCTTTTCTTCACAGTTGCAAACTGTTTCTGCTCAACAGCATTTTTAAATAGATCTTTTCAGATCTGTAAGCAAATGTTTGAGGGGGAAAAAAAAAAAATTGGACGTCATGTCTTTGAATAGATTTTTTGTTTTGAGGTTGAAAGTAGCCCAACTAAAGAAATTAAGAAGTGATAAGAAATAAAGGGCGTTGGGAAGGAATTAGTAGGTAAGATATTTCTTCCTTTTTTTTTTTTTTTCTTGGAAAGTTTTAATTAAGTTGTTGTAAAGGAGTTGAAAACAAAATCTACACCTGAAGGTTTAGCTCCTCTGCAGGGCTTTTCTCTGTGAAAGATGCTCAGGTAACACCTGTCCATAGGGAGCCTGGTTCTAGATTGACTTTAGTTTTCATATTTCTAAACTTGACCCTCTGCCTTTAAAACAAGATACATTGTGACATTTGCTAATCCTTTTTTTCTGATAGCTAACAATTCTGTTGGACTAAAAAACAGCACTTCACAAAACTCTTAGGTGTGCACCAAAATAACATTTTAATTGGATTTTCCCCTTTGTGAACTTTACCTAACACAGCGTTCCAGTGACACTGTCAAACGGACAAATATTTAAATTATATTTAATGAACAAAATTTACATTTTGAGGAAAAGAGGAAACTCTGAGGAATCTCACTGAAAGGGTTATACCAGTGACGAAAATTGCCTTAATATTAAAGGGACAGAAAAACTGTTTAATTTGGTCTTATAAATATGGTGGAGGCTTTCCAATTATCATCAAAGGAAATGAAAAAGTTTTAAAGGAATCTGTGGTTGGATTTTGCTGTCATGCAAAAGTTTGCGTAGGAGGGACATACTCTCCCCCAGCTTAGTCCTTTTTGTTATTATAGTTATAATTTTTTTAGCATAGCAGAAATTTTACTGCGGATGCCTGGCCTGTCTCTTAACTCATGCTAATTATATTCATAATTAAATGTTAAACAAGAATTGACTAGGCCAACTGGCTTGCACAGGTGTTTGTGATATGAATGGTTTAATGCTCCCACAATAAATTATTGGATACAAATCTGCGGTAATCTACACAGTGAGAACCTTTATCAAGAACTTTGATGTACATGGAAGGTCCAGCATCATGCTTTCAAAGCTGGGGCTTTCAAATAGCACTTACAAGACAGTTTTATGTCAAAACTCGGACTTTGTCCTTGATTGCACAAGAACTAAGAAGGTTAAAAGTTTTTTTTTTCCTGGGCTGTTACCTGCCATGGGATGAAGGTGCTCAGAGTATTAATGTTTAGGGGAAGCTGGAGAAGCCATTGGATGCTTGGAGGAAATGTCATCTGACTCACTTCACTCTGCAAAACAGTAGTTTGTATTTGTAACTGATGACAGACTAATCACTGAGGCTCCAGTAGCTATCTGTTGTAGCTTTACCCTGATTGCTGGTTTTCAGAGGATGAAATCAAACACTTGTAAATGGAGAAAGACATACATTTCAGTTTATTCCTTTTATACTTACTTTTAGGACATGTGTTTCATCTCTGGTTAAGAGAACCTTTTAAAGGGGAAAAGCATTGGCACAGGCTGCCCAGAGAAGTGGTGAAGTCCCCATCCCTGGAGGGATTTAACACATGTGTAGATGTGGCACTTGGGGATATGGTTTAGTGGTGGCCTTGGCAGTGCTGGGCTCAAGGTTGGACTTGATGCTCTTAGAGGTCTTTTCCAACTTAAATAGTCCTGGGATTCTATGAAAGAAAGGGCAGAGGGAAGAAGCAAGGCAATTTGAGAGTTTGTATCTGGGTTAGAATAAGTGAGACTCATGGAGAAAATCGAGCAGGAGAGAATGGTGAAAGAGAAACTGAGAAATCTGAGCAACAGCACTGGGCAGAAAAGGGTTGGGAAAAAGATGGAGAAGGAGCTCTTTAGTGACTGTGACAAGATCTCTGTAACCTGGAGTGTTTGCGGGAGGCAGGGGAGAGGAACTTCTCGTGAGGGTTATCTGGAGCTCTTGACAAAGTGAGAATTGGCACTCTGGGTTCGAGGGGAAAAATGTTTCACCATGCTTGTGAGTGAAGCTTCCACTCGGGGAAAGTAATAACAGGAGGAGAGGCAGCCTATAATGCCCCAGTTACACAATTTCAGAGGTGCAAAAATGGAAGAAATGAGTGGGGGGAAAGTGGAAAGAGAAGACCAGGAAGGGAGGGAAAAGGAGAACCTCCATGAACAAGAGAAAGGGATGCTGAAAGTCAGCGCTCACGGTGTTGGGCTGTCTCCCTCTCTCCATACACCTTCCTACTATCTGAAAGTTGCTACCTTCCGAAATAAGAGTAGCACCACACCTCTCTGTGTGGTGGCACGTTGGATCTGAACCAGCATGGTAATATCTTGGTGTAAATAACAGCTGAGTTGTTCTCTGGTCCTCATCACATGGATATTTGAAGACCTAGTACACTATTTGTACACTACTTGAAGAGTGTACCAGACTACTACAGCTGCAGTATTCAGTGTAGGTGCTATCTTTATGGAGTACTTCTGTGCATCCTAAATGCTTCAAGCAACTGAGCCAGAAGAAAGTGCATAGCCTTAGCCTTCGGACCTAGGACTAAGAAAAACTTTTGGACAAGAATCTTGTAGATGGAAAATTAAGTAATAAAGGCCCTGTTTTTTCTGTGCCTTTACCACCTAAGAGCAGTAATCAGTAAGAAAGGGGTTACAGCCACTCATTTTTTTTTCTGGAAATGTTCTAGCAATGGTTTGGTATGGAGAAAGAAAGAAGGAAATAAAAGTTCTAAAAGTTCCACAAAGTAGGCAGGCACAAAATCAAGTCGTGATTCATAAAACATCCTCACAGTTTACCATAATAGCAGAAATACAGGCTTAGAAAAGGAAAACACTGTGTTTCTAAAGGGCATAAAAAAATACAGCAGAACAGCCAGAATGATAACAATAGCACTATCTACAGAGTGCTCACTGAATTTCACGGAATTTCAGAGAACAGTTAAGACACAGGTTCAAATCAAGCCCAGATTGGAGGTCCAAGCTCCCCTTCCCTGAAGGGCATCGCTTGTCACAGGTCCGGCTGCTCAGTGTCTCTGTTTTGAGCAGATCTGTGTCTGCCATGGAAAGTGCAATTGCAAACTGAAATACTTTGGGAAAGTATTGATGTCTCAATGTGAGGGTAGTCTTGTGTTCTTACCAAGGCTGGGCCAGAGTTCAGAGTTAATAGGATTTATAATGTCTCTTGAGGGACACAAATTGTGAAAAAGTAGTGCTGGAAAACTGGGTAATGTGGCTGCGGAAAAGCATCCTTAGCAGCTGTACTCCACCAGCTGTACCAGATAACAGCTAAAAGGGAAGTCAAGTAAAGTAAGAAATAGTGTGGGAATGGAAACACTGAGGAGTGCTGCACATCCTCCTCCTAAATAAGTATCTGGGAGTGTGTGGCCCTGGGGCAACAAGAACTCATCGAACAAAGAAACTCCCTGCACGAGAAACTCCTTGAACACAGCTTTTAAGGATGTTTCTTTGGATGCAGAAGTATTTCTGCAATCTACTGCCTTCTGCTTATAGGACAGGTATTGAATTTGAATTGCCCACAATTTTAAAATAAAACACAATTTTTCTTGCTTCCTGGAGTATCAAACTGCTACCTTTGACTTCCTTCTACATAAAATTCATGAGCCTGTTAGCCTGTGTGACTAGTGTTACATTTTGGCCCCAGCACTACTGCTTTAATTGCCTGGGATGTTAGTTCATCACACAGATAATCTCACTGAGATCAGGAACACCATCAAATTCACCAACAGCTCAGGGTCTGACTCCTTCACTGTTAAACACTTTTGAGGGATAGTGTTGCACTGGGAAGAAAATAAAAATTGCCATCCAGGCACAAAAATTCATCACCGAGGTATGCTTAAATGGTCAGAAAATCAAACCGTGTGTTAATCACTCATATAAAACAGAAGATCTGAGACAAACAGAAAAGTGGGACTCACAAAGATTTAGAACACCAAAATGTGACTGAGAGCTGATCTGTGTAAGCTCATATGAAACCCCTGGTGTTTGTAGCTCATTATCAGGAGAGCCATGGTGAGCAAAGAAAATGTTTTCCAAGTTTGCACTTCTAACGTGTCATGTAAAGGGAAAGGGCTGCACATACAGAGAAAGAGTGAGGTGACCAGAACTAAAACCCAGCCTAATTTGCAGGGTATATCTTATCTCCACACTCCTACAGATGACAGTGAAAGTAAAGAGGGGCAGAGAGGAAAATGCCCAGGTACATTACACGGGGTGTCTACCTACAAAGAGGGCAAATAGAGTGAGTGCACAAGCTGCAACTTCTTTATTTTTCTCCTTTTCTTTTTATTTTTTTCTGTTTTGTTTCCATTTTCTTCTCCTTTTCCTTTTTCCTTTTATTTCTCTTTTCCTTTCTCTTTTATTTTTTCTTTCCCATTTTTCCTTTTTCTTGTCCTTGTCCCTCTCCCTTTCCATTTTCCCTTTCCCTTCTCCCTTTCCCTTTTCATTTTCCTTTTCTGTTTCTTCTTTTTCTCTTCTTTTTCTTTTTTCTTCTTTCTCTTTCTTTTTTTTTTGCTTCTCATATTATCATTTTCCCTTTCCTTTCCCTTTTCTTTTTCCTTTTCCATTTTTTCTTTTCTCCTATTTTTTTCTTCTTTCTTTCTTTCTCCTTCTCTTTCTTTTTCTTTTCCTTCTCCTTTTATCCTTTTCCCTTTCCTTTTTCTCTTCCCTCTACCTTCACCTTTGCAATTTCCTTTTTTTTTTTTTATTTTCTCTTTTTAATTTCCTTTTCAGACAAAACCAAGCTGGGAGAAGCAGGAAGGCTTGCCTGGCAGGCAGGTTTCTATACGCTTCTGCAGCTCCAGCTCTGGGCTATCAAGTGCCACTTCTAGAACAGCCTTTTCCTTGGCTCATGTTTGATTTGCATCTGCATGTTCACATGCAGCCAGAACTAACCTACACTCTCTGCAGCTGAGGTTGGTGCTTGGTTTTCTTTACACCACAGATCAGGGCACCTTTTGAGGCCACATTCCTGCTTTCAAGCTTAAGTGTATAAGCATTATTTAAAAAAAAAAAATTAGCCCACTGTGGGGATATAAATCCTCCACAGAGAAAAATATTAAACCATGATGAGAGTAACCACTTTAGGAGATGCTCGTAGAATTTGATCCAAGATCTGTGTTTTTGCTTTGAAGCTGTCCTTTAGTTCAGATGGTATTTGTGAATCACTGCCTCAAAAAAAAAAAAAGGGGTCTTTTGGCACATGCTTTAGGCTGATGACAGGCAAAATGAAGTAGATTCTGTCTCAGAAATCTCCAAAAATAATCTTAGGTTTGACATAACACACCATGTCATGAAGTGATATAAGCCACATAAGCACAAAGCAGGCTTTAAATTTAAAGAAGAATAATCCTATTTTCAGATAGGATACTTTCCATCCATTTGGATAACAAATATCTGATGCAGGATATAGGCATGTTAATGTTGAGGTCCCTTCAAACCTGCAGATGCTGGTAGTTGGTGGCTGTGGCAGCCTTGTTCCTACCTGTGCTATCTGATGTTCGCTCAGATAATCCACACACACACATATTGAGCACACACACATGCACTGAAGATTTCTATCTGCAAATAAAGATCTGGGCTGTTTTTTACTGTCTTTAACCCCTCAGCACCAGTGATCTGGAGTTCCCGATGCTAAAGAGTGATGCAAAATGCATTAATGCTTAGCACTGGGAAATCCCAACTCCTGGTGCCAAGAGGTTCATAAATATAGTAATGAAACCTCTTGACTCAAAGTGAGCACTATTTAACAGAACAAGCATGAACAGCCTTTAGGAGATTTTGCAGCTGGATTTGTTCCACTGTGTCAGAGCTGAACCACCATGATAGTAGTTTTAAAAGACTGTGCATGGCTAAAAAAAAAAGAGAGTTTAAGGAAGCCAGGCAGACAAAAATTAAAAATAAATAAATCTGTGGAAAGGAAAAACAAACACACCACTGTATCCCACACCAGAAAGAAAAAAAAAGGCATCAAGATTCCCCACTATGACTTCAGTGACAGATGTCAAGGTCTTTGGGAAGCTTTATTTTGCACATGTTCCTGAACAACTAAAATGAGTACTTTGTGTGATAATTTACTAGCAAATCAGTATCAATAAATCAGAATCATGTAAGCAGTCATGTTTATTATATCCTTGTTGCTTAATATTCATGATAGTAATTTACTTTTATAGTACAGTTTCATGTTATCTCCTCCTTTGCTGTAACTTTGAGACAAGCAAGCTGCAAAAGTAGAAGGTCAGGTAACTCTTTGAAGACTGTAAAAGTTCATTCTCTTGGAATTTGCCTGCTTAGGAGGTTTTGGGTTTTTTCTGCTTTAGTGGCTTCTTAAATTATTTATACTGTCATTCCTAACCTAGCATTATTTATTCAACAAATATCACTGCAAAATGAGATTTGCAAAGCAGTATATGGATACAAACTTTATAAATGAAGAATCCAAAATTTCTAGAACTGCACAATTGAAAATGGTCAGGAAATCTGGTCTGTATTTTACAGAAACTCACGCTTTTCTCTTTAAAAATTTAAATTATGCACTTATTTAAGATTTCCTGATGCTTTGCAATGGCAAGAATGCAAGGAAACTTAAGTTTGGGGGGTTTTTTAATGTAAAAGAGAGAAAGAAATTTGATTCTTAATTCACCAAGGTGTTTTGCTGTGTTTTCTCAGACTGAATGGAAGGAAATTAAATTTCCCCTTCAGGTCACTTTTCCCTTCAGGAGAAACACAAAGGAGTTATAATCTAAGTAGAAGTCAGGCCCAAACACGTAAAACTTGTTAACCAGGTTGGCAGTGATAGAAACAGGAGATTTTATCCACGGAACATGCAGAGTACAAACTACTACAACTTCTACCTGTCACTCCTACTGAAACACCTCTTTACTGACTGAGTGAGGCCTTAGTAATTTAAGACCTGGTCTTTAATAGTGCGTTCAGATTTAACTGAGTAGCACTCTTTTCTTTTTCCTATGCACTTTTTAGTAAAAAACTGGATTTCAGCTGAGCCAGTTGAGGTACAAGGACCATGCTGTTCCTTTAGTGCAGTCATAAAGCATGATAAGGTTTAATGAGAAAACACAAATTCAAAGATGATGTAGATGTCAAGATCTTCTCTATTATCTATAAATCAGAAATCAGCAAAATTCTTCATTTTCTTTGGATTTATTTTTTTAATGTTTTTCTGTGCTGCTGATCTGCTTCATGTTTCACCTCGGCCTGAGTTTATATAGCAGAATCGTTCAATATGTGAAACTCTTCTGGTTAAAGACAGTCTATAATTACAGAACAGCCTCTTTGGTATGCCCCTTTTTCTTTCAATTAAGGATGAGCTTTTGATGAAGCTGTATTGGTTACTGCACGTAATCAATTGTTTCTCATCTAGGAACATATTTTTCATTAGACAGGAGGTGGAGGCCACACAAAAAAATATTGCTGATCAGATGAATGAAGTCTAAACCTACCTCATCACAAAGATAACATCTAAAAATGCTTCAGGTTTATTTATGGCAAACAAAAAATATGACTAGGCTTCAAGAAATGATGAAGATAAGCAGACATAAAAGACATTTTTATTCTAAGTGTAAACTATCATTAAATGTATTTAGATTTATACCCTATAATTATTATGATTGTAGCAATTAATCAATCAACTGATTAACATGTAGGGTCAGCAGGACACAGTGATCTTATCTTGAAGCTTGAATTAATTAATTATTCCTTACTCTACATTATTATTTTCTACTTGTGTATGTTTTCTCAGTGTCCCTATTGACAAATATATCTTTTTTTTTTCCATGATGCATTGAGCCGAGCACGGGAAGTCACTGACGTGCATTTACTAATTTGCCATCAGAATTTCAAATTAATTAAAATATTTTTAAAGCATTGCATAATTTTTAACTACTTGTTACATTCTAATTAGCAAGGTTCAATTAAATTGTTTTCAACGTAGCAACTTAAGAGCTCTCATCTCTTCAAGTGGAGTCAAATTCAGCGGGTGTATATTGTTGCAATGATATAATTCCGTGTTCATTATCCCGCAAGCCAGCGAAGTCTTTCTGAGCAGCGTGTTTGTTTACCATATGTGGCACTGAGAGGATTTTCCAGTTCCACAGGCAAACCTGCTGTCAGGAGTTCTTCCTGAAATTTGGCTACATTTTAATTTGTTTTATGCAAAATTATTTTAGGCCCCTGCCCATAGGGGTTGGAATTAGGATATCTTTAAGGTGCCTTCCAACCCAAACCATTCTAGGATTCCATCGGAAGCATCACTTCCAATAACGTCTTCCTTGTGCTGAAAATTGTCTCCTCGCAGTAGAATTTGTGTCACCCTGAAGTCACTATTAGAACTCTTACTGGCTCCAGAGGAGACACCATCTTATCCTTCGTGTTTGCTTCCTTCAGGTGTTAGTAATTCCCTGCCATTCCCCTGGCATCCTCAGTCATGATTTAACTGAGCTCCTTTGTGTCTCAACCTTGTTGCTTCTGTCACAGTCTTCGAGGTTGGGGTTTTTCACTTACTTTTAGGGGGTTTTGGCTTTTGTGAGTATCCTGACCATTTTCAGGGTCTCTCTCATACAAATGGGCTGGGAAATTGGACAGGACCCTAGAGTGAAGGAGAGGTGATGCTGCTTCCCTCCCCACCACAGTCAGGGACGCCACTGCAAATATCATGACTGGTTTTGTTGCACCACACACCCTCTTGCACTATCGCTGTGTCCAAGTTCCTCCTGGTTGTCAGCCCCATGTTTGTTTGACATCCTGGTTCTTAAGACCTTGGTTTAGGGGTTTTAATGTTGGGGTTCTTTTCTATCTTACGTTTTCTTATCTTTTTCTTCTATTCCATGGTTGCTAGTTTAAGGCAAGCCTAGTAAGCCCTGGTGGTGTTGAAGAAAGACATGAGCGCTCTGCCAAACAGCACCTAATTTAGCGAGTTGTCCCAAAAAACATTCAGATGCTCTGTGCTTGTAAACCCACATTTGTGTGCTATTACCACCTACTGATTTACACTTTGCTTGTGCTTAAATGAATAAGAATAGAATTTATATGCATCTGCCTCTCCTCACTTTCTGCCCTGTGGACCATGGAATGGCCAGCAAGACTGTGGGCACGGTGTGCCTGGGGCTGTTTTAGCCACTCAAAATAGGCTGCCACCACAGAAGCAAAAGCATACAAGCCTTCCCTTGTCCTGCACTATAACCATCAGCCCCATATATGTCTTAGATGCCCTAAGTCATATTTTCATTTTGTTTTTTTATTCTTAATGCAGGGCTGAAACACCCCCCAATGCTGTAATCCTCCTCATTTCCCTTATCGGCACTTCCATCATACTGCCCAAAAAGAACATAAAGTCTAAGTTTGGAAGAAACTCCATAGCCCTTCAGATACACCACTTTCAGGCAGGAGAGGCATAGGCACCTCGTTATATATCTCCCAAGAAATATCAGTGGCCTGTGGGAAAGTCTTCCCAGAGGGCCTATCTCACCTTTCCTTTCCTTCTCCTCCTGTTCCTCTGCCTCCTGCCATAACCCCCATGCAGACATATACAGTGCAGTTCTCTTCTTCATGTCTGATTTTTCCCACTTTTTTCCCAGTCTGTAACACCCTACTGCAGTGAATCCATGTCCTGATTAGGGCTGTTGAGTTCTACTATTATCTATATAATCAAAAATAAAAGAGATGCTAAAAACCCAGCTGCCGGCTCTCTCACTGAGCTTCTCAGAGAAGTTCATATCCCAGCCTCTGGTGGTTTTATTTTTCCAATTTTAGTGCAGGAGATAGCAGTAATAGTGGTAGGTTTGGGGGCTCTAAATAGAAAGGGTAGGAGAAGCAGTTATCATCAAGCTTTAGCTTTGAAATGTAAACTTAGCAAAGACTTCCCTGATGAAGTATACATATGGAACTACAAAATGCCACTTTTTATCCATTTGTTTTCCTGACCATAACCACGTTTTCACACTGTCAGCATTTTCATTAGAAGCTCTTTTTGTCAGAGGTTTATAACGAGAATGTAAAGATTTGCTATGGGCTAAATCTCAATCCAAGAGCAAATGTTTATACCAATTCTGAAAACAATCAGCTTGCCCATTTGTAGTTATGCATGTGTTCATCATCTGTTACTGCTTGTCCAATGCTCTGCAACTTCTGGAAGGAAAAAGAGACATCTGGAGGGAAAAAAAAAGCTATCCTGCAGATAGCACACTGTATGTTCTCCTGAGTTATTGAATAAGGTACTACAGAAATGCAGCTTTTCAGTCAATACAAATATTTTTTTTTTTTTTTGCTTAAGCCTGTCAAATATACTGCAGAAATATTTTAATGCATGGCTTAGACTGGTCTCCTTCTGTGCATTACTTACATGGAAGTCGTGTTAAAAATTCTCTGGCAATTATTCACCTAATGAACCGAGCCACTTTTGTGATGCCAGGCACGATGAATTCTTCGAAAATGTTTTAGCTTATCTCCTGGACCTGAGGGTTAACAGGGTTTTCCTGTCTGTCACTTCCACTGTGTATCAGTCATTAAGTCCCACGATGTTCTGGGGTTGAGTTAAATGTAAAAGAAAATTTACAGACTTCATCCTTCTCTGGCTGTGTTGATTTGAACAAAAAGGTACATGGAGTGGGCATGTATATAATGGCATAAAGATAGATTTTCACACAGAATAAACAGTTAGGGGCAGTCTCACAAAATTATTTGTGTCTGTAAGTGTTACCTGTGCACAACATGACTCAATATAAAGTTTATCTGAGTAAAATTCAGAAATCATAGTATCACAGAAGGATTTGGATTGGAAAGGAGCTTAAAGATCATCTTGTTCCAAGCCCTCTGCCAGGGGCAGGGACACCTTCCACTGAAGAAATAAACATAAACCAGGTGCTAATCTGAAAGTTGCCTCAGTTTCAACACAGAAGGTGCCTGAGGTTGGTTGTAGAGCACTTCAGGAAGCTTTGTGGTACTTAGTATTTGCATACAATGCTCAGTGCTATAAGTATTTACTTTATAATAGCATTAAAGTGATACTTACAACTCCAGTCTCTTTAGTGAGCCATTTATACATTAACACCGCAGCGAGTGAGCGCTGGAAAAGCGGCGGGCGGGTGGAGGTGTCGGTGCTGCCGTGTCGTGCAGAAGGACACGACCACCTAAGCCTGAGGCTGGGAAGGAAGCCCAGAGAGAGAGATGTTTACATCTCCAGCAGACTCTGGGAGAGCATTTTCTCTGAGGTTCCTCTGCTGTTCGTGGCTCTGTGTGTATTTGCAGCCCTGGGTCAGTTCCGGCTGCTGGACCTGCTCGCGCTGAGGCTGCTGAATCTCTCCCAGTGCATTGCCCAGGATCTCTGAGCACCTCACTGAGGACTGGGGGTCCCATCACGGCTGCTGGGAACACAAAACTTCTATAACTCCCACCATGTAGCAAACAGTGTAAAAAATGGGTGTTTTCCATTTTTAAAAAGTTTCGTCTATTCAAAAGAAAAACAAAATCCTTCAGGGCCCTACCCCAACATGAGGCTCTCTTGAGTAGAAAACCCCACTGCAGAGCCATACAGCACAGACAACACCTCAAAATTCACCCAGTAAACCTCAGGGGAAAAAAAATTTCTGACCCTCAGTGTTTATCCAATAGACCACAGTAAAAACTGAGTCCCTCATCCTAGACGCAGGTCCATCTCCAAACTTAGCACCAACGTGGCTGCATTCATTCTAAACTATAATTAAAACAGTTTGAAAAGTGTATATAGACCAGCCTGTAAAGCCATCAGGGAATTTATTTTTTCCTTTGGCAAATAATTCATGAACAGTTATAACTTGTTGACAAATCATTGTGCAGACAATGAAAAGAGTTTTTTCAGGATGGTCATGAGCACACATCTGGTATGAATGTTCCCAAAAATATTTCTCTACGCTGCCATGCACAGCCCTTTTGGTGTTGGGAGATTTCAAGTGAACAAAAATGCTCACCTGTGTGTTTGTGAACATGCCGGCTCATCCGCAGATCTACTTGGAAAAGAAAAAATAGAAATTAAAATCACAATATTGTCTCTTTTTCGGCTTGATTCATCCAGCTCTGCCTTCATCCAGAAAGCTTTAAGAACCCAATTAATTATGATCTAATTAAGCTTTGCAAAGCCAGTGTGAGATTGTAGCATTAATAGAAATATTTCACAGCAAGTAAACTGAGGCACAGTCATAAACTTGTGTAAAGCAGGTCCCAAAGCAAGCAGTGACAGCAGTAGCACTCTCCATCCCATTCACCCACTCTCTATAAACCTTTTTGCTCTTTCCAAGCTTCCCATCTATCTAGTAAGGGTTAAAGCAAGATTTTAAATCCTATACAAAATCTGTGCAAATATGTGTTCTGCATAAATCTGGGCCACAAAATTAATATACTTGTATACATTTTCCCCATCTGCTATACTGCTGACACATCCAGCTTGTAGCCCAGAATGTTTTAGAGAAGAAAGGGCCATCTCTATGTTTAGTGCAAAAGTTCAAGTGGAGTTAGAGACTTATTGGTGCACTCAGGCTTCTCCACTAAACATAGAAAGCAGCGTGGGGTACTTGGGAATTTTTCTTCCAAAATGCCAAACCACTGGATCTTGGTGGGGGAAGGAGGAGTGGTATTATTTATATATATATATATATATATATAGGAGGAATTAAATCAAATATTTAGTGAAGAAATACATTTCTCTTTGTATTCTTTTATTCTTGTCAGATTAAATTATGTATTTAGTGAAGAAAGAAGGTTCCCTTTGTACTCCTTGATTCTTGTCAGCTATTACAATATATATGTGTTCCTGTGTATGTGTATATATAACACTCATAAATTTTCCATTTTTAAAAAACCCAGAAAACATTCAGACAAGGGTAAGGTCATCTCAAACCTCCAGGTTGTAGGAGTAATTTTAGGGACTGTGACCCGGGCGAGGCAGCTCTTTTCTAGTTTGTGACCGTAGACTCCCTCACCCCTCCTGTGTGCTTGTTATATATCTTCCTACATCAGAAGGTAAAGGAGGCGTTCCCCGGGAGAAACAGTGCAGGAATTCTTTGTCCAGAAGCTCGGAAGCTGTGCCGAGAGCTACATTGCGTGTTAGGAGGTGGTGGAGCCTGTCCGGTGTGAGCCGCTGCCCCACGTTCCCCTGGTGCACCCGCCTGCCTCTGCTCCAGATGCAATCAAAGTGTGTTTTCCAGGAGGTTGGTTATATATCCTTGGGAGGAATGTTGGCCTTTTTTTTTTTTACTCTTTAATTCATTCACCATACCAGATTTTTATTTTTTGCTTTGTTTTGCCATAGATGACCAATATATTGTGCAATTTTTAATTTCCTGAAATTTCCTGTTCCCAATTAAAAAAATAGCTCTATAGTCACTTCTTTTTTTTTTTTTTTAATGGTTTTTTTAACACTCTAATGGATGTTTGTGCTAATTAGACCTAGGGTATTGTGGCACGTCCATCTTGTGAGTTTATGGATGAAAAGCTGAGGTCTAGCTGAGCTGACTCCAAGTCATAAATTCAGAAGAATCAGTGTGGCAACTTTAACTCACCAAAAGGTTCCTCTACATGTGGGAGTTTTCCTGTGGATTTAAGGTCATTTCTTACTCTTAGAGCCATGTAGCTTTACTGTAACTTCTGAGAATGGGCAAAAAAACCCCGAAAATCTATGTATACAACCTATTTCTTGATCAGTTTGTGCCCTGCGAGCTATATGTGCTTCTTATAATAAATAATAATGTGTCTACTTGCTTATAAAATGCTGTTCATTACATATCACTCTTTCCTTTGTAAATATATTTACTGTATTGGTGATGGAAACAGCAGGGTTGGCTGTACCACATGCAGAAATAACATGGCAAGCTTACCTGACTTAATCCTTCTTTGTTATTGCTGATGGTGGTGTGATAATTAGACATAATTAGGGAACAATGTAGCAGTGTGAAGGTGGATATGAGAGGCTGTATCAGAAAGAAATATGAGATATTGTTATGACAATTTATCTACACAAATACAAATAATAATTATTTGTATTTGAGTACTGTTGGGACTGGAGTTCTGAAAGTGTAGATGGAGATAGATTCCATAGAATCACAGAATGGTTTGAGTTGGAAGGGACCTTAAAGACCATCTTGTTCCAATTCCCCTGCCATGGGGAGGGACACCTTCCACTAGCCCAGGTTGCTCCAAGCCCCGTCCAACCTGGCCTTGGACACTTCCAGGGATCCAGGGGCAGCCACAACTTCTCTGGGCAACCTGTGCCTGGGCCTCACCACCCTCACAGGCAAGAATTTCTTCCTGACATCTGATCACAATTTCTATTTCTATAACATCAGAGTTAGAAAACATCAAGCAACTTTCTTTTTCAGAATAGACCTGTTTAGTTGTATAGGTAGTCTTAGGTTTTCTCCAACAGCCTGATGTTAAGCTCTACCATAAGTCACCTAGAAACTGAAACCCTTGAGAAAAAAGGCCACAGAAGTCACATTTTAATTATATATATATGTATATATTTATCTCCAAATAATAACTGCACTATAATAGGGTGGGTGGCAGGGTTGGATTACACTTCCTATTCTTAAGATGTCCTCTTATTTTTCATCTTCAGCACATCAGAAATTACCATAATTACCCTGTGAAGTGTAATGACTGGGTAAGCTCCACTTTTCAGTTCACCATAGCCAGTTACTCAGTCATCTCTATTGATACAGCAACACTGTCTTCCACCAGACAGCGACCTCAATATTTGTCTTCTCCACACATTAGGCTTTCCCACATAGAAGCAATGCATCATATGTTTATTTGACTTCTGTGGCTTTTGCTGGTGACTCACACTGACTGCATGGTGGTGCTTTTGCAGGCAGCAGGAGAATTATTTTATCACTCTGCGTAGTAAATCCCATGTCCAGTAAAACATGAAAAAACAAGGTTCTTCACCTTACCCATATGTCAGATAGTATATTTTTGCTACTGCATAAGGCCTTCACTCTGTGATTTTTTAATTTTTTGTTTTCCTTTGGAACGTGAGATATACTTGAGGGAAAGATAAAGACTGACAAGAGTGAGAGTGAGACAAGGAAGGTGGGTGCAAAAGGAATTGGGAGGATTAGAGAGAGACTTGTGCAAAGACAAACAAGAGATTTGGGAGAAAATAAGTGATTTGATTGCTTTTGCATTTTGAGACTTGCATGATGGTTGTGCACTTGAAAACCTGGTGGATTTTTGCAGGACTCTTTCCTAAGCAACACAGGCAGGTCTGAGAGTCCCTCTCACGGAGAACAGTGACCCATGAAGTCCAGGAGATGATTTATTAATGCTCATCACCAGGTCTTCATGATGAATGACCATATCAAAACTCATTTTCAACAGACACCGTCCTGGACTTATAATCACACACCAAAACATTCCAAGAGAACCCTCCCAGCCATACTGCCAGGCTCCAGGGAGCCAGGGAGGTCCCACAACTCGCCGTCATTGCGGTTCTTCCTCCTGATGCTAATGAGTTCATTTCTTTCCGCTTGAGCAGATCTCTGGGTCACCAGTCACTTTGATCAACAGGGAACCTTTATAAATTTGGGATCCACAATGCTCTGAAATCTCAAATGAAGATATCCACAAATTTGAAATGGTGGCTGCCATGCTGTAGAAATAGTGTTTTCTCTTTCTTTTCCTCCCTCTGCCATGCCTTCATCTACTTATAATAAAAGGTACTGAACTGAAATGAGAAATTTCTATATAGGGCTTGGGTGCTATTATTCCACTTCTGTGGAAATCAGTGGAGGATGTTTCTTTTCCACCTTTTCATGCTCTTTTTTCTCACAGCCTAGACTGAGGTCAGCTCAGCTTTGCTCCATGTTCTCTCCCCTTTGGTTCAGTCCTATTTCCAGCCGTCCAAACTACACCCCTTCAAAATTCAAACAAATAATACCAGGAAACTGTCACTATTTTGAACAACCTTAAGTTGCTTTTATGTGCTTTAAAGGGAGGAGCAGGGGATTCATTACCTTTGTCCATGACTCTAGGTACACCTCCATAATTATTTCATCACTTCTCATATATTCATTGTGAAGATCAGGGAGGAAACAGGCATTTATATACTCACTTCATCCTTCTTTGTGTCCCTTTCGTATGCCTCTTCCTCACACATTGCTTGCACAGAGGATGCCACAGAAATAGAGGCACATGTTAAAGTGGGATTTTACTTCATCCATTGCTCCAAGGAGAAGAGCAGAGCGAGCATTTCCAACGAGGACACGATACATCTTTTGCTCTGCTCTCATTTAAAGCATGCATGGTGCAAAACCAGGTTAGATAGGCACTCAGTGATGTGACTTTTTCCTTTTTCTGTTTGTCCTTTACACTTGCAGTTTGTCATTGGAAAGGTGTGAAGATGAGACACCAAAAACAGAGGGAGAAAGCCAGGTGCACAAGTTCATGTGCCATCTCAAAGAAAGAAAGAGCTTAAATCACAGCCAACAAGGAAATTTAGGTGCACAAAGTTCAAACTAATAGTAAACTATCCACACACCATTTTTTTTGGCAAAGCCAAGACCCCCTCCATTTGTCCAGAGTCGTATAGTGTGTGAATGGCTTTGCACGGGAAATGATTCTGAACTTTGCAAATAGCTTTTATTATAGCTCCTCTGTGACACTGCTTGAAAACAGATTAGATCATAGCTCATTTCTCTTTTATTATTCTGACAGTGATTTCATTTGTTCAGAACTTCCATTTTGCCTTTAATATCTCATATGCGGTCACATTTTGGGAGCTTTAGGATGTGTTGGTTCTGTGTGCAGTGCTTCATGTCTCTCACCTTAGCCAACTCATTACAGAGAAGCATCCTCCCTAAATAACAAATATTAACAAACATGTATGAACTTCAGATGATACAATTCCCAGTTCATTTCCTGGGCTATATCACTGCCAGAGAAGGATCAAATAAAAAGCCTGCCTGATCCCTAAAATAAGGAATGCTAGTGTGGGAAAAGTCCTTTGTTTTATACCTATAAGGGGAAAACATATTAAATCCTGACTGTGCAAAGATTAGAGCAGAGAGCCCTCAGCTAGAACTGCAAAAATTAGAGTTTGATAATCCAAAACAAGGACTTCAGCCAGTCATTCTCTCCTGCAATACATTTCACTTCTGCCCTTTAAAGTCAACTGCTTCAGATGCTCTCAGAATGGACGTAGCTGACCCCAAAATGAGCCCATTTTAAGACTTATTTGGTTTTTTCCATCAACATAAAGTCAGTGTCCCATGGTTCCTTTCCTCCCACCAATATGATGCTGCCAGAGAGGCCTGACCCGGGATTAGGCCCTTCCCATTGGTCTCCAAACATTACAGCGACCCTTTTGTACCGTCGGTCGTTGGGATTGCCTGGAACAGCCTTCAGCCTGCTCTGAAGTTATGTTGGGCAACCATCCAGCAGAAAGCTGTTCAATAGGAAAGCCGAAAGGTCATTTTTGCACATATAATATGTTTCTATCCTAGTCCATGGACAGTAATTAATGATTTAAGCCTTAAAAACCCAGCTAAAACTGAACGCAGTACAAATAAATACCAATAACCTGTAACAAAAAAAAATTCCCAACATTTTGCAGGTCTAGCAAGGATCATTGCAGTTAACTAATTTTTGAAAGTAGTATCAAAGCAAAAAATCTCTATAATTTTATTTTACACATGTTCAGCTGTCACATTATGATGCTTTTTTTCCCCATCTTACGTCTGGATCCTTTACCTACAAAAGCCAGCTGAGGGTTTGGGTTTTGTTTTTTTTTTTTTCCTTTGGATCACAGAAAGATTTATTTCTGTGACTGCAGATATTTTAAAATATATTTTAAATGTTTTCTATTATTCCCTCCTTCTGCTCTCCACACATGTTAAAATCCGCTCAGAGCAAGGGTCTGCGAAAAGAGCTGGAAAGGGCTCTGTCCTTTTTCTGGGATTGTTTTCTTTGTGAGCCTGTAAGTACGTTGCATTTGTGTGTGTGTGTGTGTGTGTGTGTGAGTGTGAGTGTGTGTGTGTGTTTGTGTGTGTGTGTACATGCACAGGCTTAGTCCTCAGGTGGAACTGTGGTTCCTGTGCTTTCGTTCTCGAAGCTGTTATTCTGGAAGGGAATGGAGGCAGCTGTGTTTACAGCTCAAGTCTTGGCATACATTTACCAGAATCTATTATTCATATCGTTCAGTATCAGGGAGAGATCTCAGGCCACCTGTCTATCTGACAAATTCACCCTTTTGTGAGCTTTCTGTTCATAGCAAATTATGTTCACATTGATGAATTGAGTTTTTATGAGCATTGCTAACTAACATTCTCACAGAAGGCCAGGGGCAATAGACTGCAAGTGTTTCTGGTCCACAAGTAAATGTTAAAAAGAAAAAACTGCCAGTATTTAAAGACAATTTGCCATGGAGGGACAGTTAAAATATTTGGCAAAGCCTTGATATTTATAAATTCAAGAATGTCCATAAATTATTACAGATAGTATGCTTATCACAAATAAAAAAATAATAGCAATTCCATACTGCCCCCTGTGAGTGTGGAGGGCTCCTTAATATTTTGTGTGTTAACAGGTAGACAGTGATCAGAGCTTTTAACAAATCCTTACCAGGGCTTAACACAAGGTGGGAACCATTTAATTTTGCAAAGGGGATCTTCCTTTGAAAATTGTGCTGTAAAATCAGTGGGACACAGTGAAATGAACACAAAATGATGATTTACCTGGTCTTTTCATCATGGAGCTGATTCATACCCATGGAGCCCCTCATCATGGGATCAGCTGAACCCTTTAGATTGAAAGATCTGTAGTTATAGATTCAAATATTTCCATAACGAGAGATTATTGTCAAGATGTGCTCGGACAACTTTCCCTGTGAACACCCAAACTCTTCATGCCCCTTACACAACCCTTTGGTGGTGGAATCCAGTGTCAAGGATGGAGTGTGACCCACCTCTGAGAGCAAAAGGGATTGAGCTGGGTTACCAGCCTGCAGACACAACCTCTAAATAAATAAATAATCAGCTGCATCAGGTAAATCTATTTACTATAATGCATCTAGGTCCATTTAATATGCGTTAAAGCACCTGAGACACTGCATGAAGTGTCCCAGAAGCTCCTCACTTCTTGGCACGGTTGGAGGAATAATGTGGATACAACAGGGTAACTCCCTGACATAGTCGGCTGCCAGCATCTAAGTGGCTGAATCCCACCACAACTGCCATAAGGATGCTCTTAGGAACCCACAAAAAAGAGGATGGCAATGACTGACGTTTCAGTGGGAGACCTGGCACTAAATAGGCATACCACGAGAGCAAATTTCCAAAGGGGAAAAATAAAGCTAAAAGGAAAAAAAAAAATATAAAAAACCAAATCAAAACAAAACAAAAAAACCCCACCTTTCAAAGGCATAAAATAAAAAAAACAGTTTCAAGGGAAAAACTATCCTTAAGGAGGAGGATGCAGAGGAGAAAAACAGGTTGGAGAGCGCAGCGAAGCCACCTGGCCGCAAGCGCTGGCCCACCTTGGCCCCATCACGCCGGGATGCGGCGCGGCGTTCCCTCCATCCCTTCACACCCGCGGCGGGGCTGCCTCCCGCCCGCCCCACTCCTCTCTCGGAACGCGTGGCAGCCCTGCCTGTTGTTTTGATAGGTGCGAATGGAGCGGCTGCCCCTCGCGAGCTATATCTGCCGGTTCCAAATCTGTACCGCCGGGGGAACAGGTTGCGCAGCGTGGCCTGCTGATCCGCGCCTGCCTGGCCAGTAGCTTGGACATAAGGAGCACTGCTGTTGCCGTCTTCCGAAGTTTTCGAGCCGAGGCAGAGGGTGATAAATGCGGTGGGTTGCTTTCAGTGTATCAGTCAAACCGCCAGTTTGGGAGACCTTTCCCGTTAGGAGCCTTTGGATTTTAATTTCACATGTGCCAATCAGGTTGTCAAAGCGCTTGGGTAGGACCACCACCATTTTGTCAACTGGAAGCGCGGCGTGAGTTTAAGGAGCGCTGAAATAGCTGAAAGCCTGTTCCAGCTGGCCATTCCTTAATGGGAGAACATTGTTCTGCCTTCCCTGTTTTAACCCGTGCGTGTGCTAGGTATCTTCATCAGTGTCAAACAAATTTGTAGGACTGGTGATTAGTTGCCCAAAGAGCATAATATATGCATTATTAATTATAGAAGGTAAGTTTGGCTAATTGTCATTTCTATACAGTAGCACTGCACGACGATACATTTTAACAATCTATAAATAATTGATAATTTTTTTTCTTTCATCTTCCTCCCTAGTTTGCATAAAACTAATGACTTGGTAAATGTTACTCACTTCAAAATATTCCACTGCTCCTATGAAAATTAAACTAACACTGTAACCTTAGCAAATAAGAAGATTTTTCTTCTTACTGTAGGTTACAAAAAAAAAAAAAGAAATAAAAAAGGGGAAATATAATGCTTCCTCATATCAAAAATCTGAGTCTGTGAAAGCCAAATGAAAATCATGCATAATATTAAAAAAAAAAAAAAGTGAGTAATGAGGGGACCACTAAAATAAATAAATTTGACTTTTAAAGGATCAAAAACAAAATTCAGGAAAGTTGTGATTTTACTTTATTCTCTAAGTCTTTAGAACGGTCAGAAGCGGTATTTTTTAAGCTTTAAACAGGATAAGACTATGACACAGACACAAAAAGATAGATCAAGGAAGGCTTCAGTGTGAAGTGGTAGTATTTTCAATACTTATCAAATAACTGCATGCATAATCCCATAAATCAGGTTAGCTGAAGACTCCAAATTCTTCTTAAATGAGGTGTTTGGGTATAGTTTCTGGCTGCTTTGTTAATATGATTACAGTACCTTGCTGGTTCCTTGAAATGAAGGATTTGCCGCAGCAAAAGTACAGGCTTTTTCTGAGTTCTCTGTTATTTCTACAAATCCACAATCTGTCAGTCTACAGTGTTATTGCACTGAGGCTTTACTCTCTAATTTTCAGTGCAACTGAATCCATTCCCGGAGTTATTGATGACACTATAATTTCACATTTATTTGGTGTGGACTAGGCTGTCTGAAAAAAAAAAAAAATTAGAAAAAGACCCCCAAACTAAGTATTGTCTACAATATCAATATGTTGTCATTTAAACCTACATAGATACTTACATATGCTTCATTATAATAATAATAAAAAAACCAGGTTGTAAGGACTGCCTCTGTGACCTTTTTTCTCATTTTAACCCTACTGATATGTCACCCATGGCAACCTTAAACCGATTTTAATAGAGTCTATCCTATTATTCATTTAAATTGAGGTGCAAGAGCACTTAGACCAGAGAAATTTGCATTCAGCAAATGGGGATTTGATGAGCAAAAATGATAAGATATATGTTGTATAACATGCCCTATTTTGCCAGCAAATAAACAGCTCTTGAAATTGATAAACTTCAGAATATTTTATCTTCAAATGTTTATACATAAATGATTAAAATGCATTAGCAATTCTGCTTTTGAAAAAAAACATATTGGGAAAACAACACAGTTGTGTTGCTTAAATTTGTAATTAACAAATTTATTACTAATTCTGTTCGGTTCTTTAATATGCTGCATTCCTGAAGAAGAACATTAATACACAATGGCAGAAAGAAGCTAATTTTAAGACTTTGGAGAAATGAATGTCTTTTAATGCTGTGTGTTTCTCTTATCTACATGCCACATTATTGTAATAAGTACATTCAGGAATAATTTCTTTTCAAATATTTTTACAAATCTTGCTCTTATTTGCATGCAAGTAAGTTGTCAGCTTAAATCTTTGAAATGCAAAATATATCTCATTTCTATATTTCATCAAGGAGCCTTTCATGTTTAATAAATTACAACTTAGATCCTCCAAGACTTTGTTTTTCATTAACTAAAAGCAAAAGGATACATTTAAAATCTTAATCACAACCTGCAAGGGTATTTGCATGTTGCTGATATTTGTCTTGATGGGACTTTTAATATTTGCAAACTAATCAGGACACCAAGGTTATACC
Source organism: Cephalopterus ornatus (assembly GCA_013396775.1). Lineage (NCBI taxonomy): Eukaryota > Metazoa > Chordata > Aves > Passeriformes > Cotingidae > Cephalopterus > Cephalopterus ornatus. Next base: position 1,144,281 of record VZRE01015336.1, read on the forward strand.
AATAATTTCTTCAGACAATGAAAGTTTCTGTATTTTAGTCTTTATTAGCAGCATGTGCAACTTGGATAAAACTTTAAATGCCTCAGTCCTGGTGTGATATAAATATCCATGTGGATGGCTGTGTGCAAGGCAGGGCAGTGTTGCTAAGCCCCTGTAAGCGATGCTCAGATGATTTTTACATCTGGATTAGGACGGTGGCGATGATTACTGTTTGATCACACGTTGGGCAGGATCGTTAACACGACAGAACAAGTTAGGTAAAATCCCTCCACCCCTTGATACCGAATAAAGACTTGCATCCAGCAGGAATTGATGAGCATCTGTCTCCTGTATGATTTGACCCTCAGTTTAGCCTGGAGTTTTAATAAACACCCGAGTTCATCTTGCAGAAGGGTCTACTGCTGGTCTCTGTGTAATAAGGTGGGTCATCTCATCTTATCAGAGACAGAAATCCTGACAGCTGGCACTATTTCCTGATCCCGGTGGTCCCTGGGGACAACAGCAGTATGGTGTTACAGAAAAGGCAAACTTTTGCTGAACTTGCTGCTCCGAGACCCTTGGTTAATCTTTTCTGTGGAGTCGAAGATCAAAAAAAAAAAAAAAAAAAAAGGAAAAAAAAAAGAACAAAAAGAAAAAAGCTGAAACAATTCAAAATATGCAACTAATATCATGTAGTTAAACTGATGTAGCATGCATGTTGTTTTGCAAGCTAACAGGTTAAATATGGCTTTGCTTTAAGATTCCCATCAAATTTCATTTTTATAGAGAAATCTCTGAAAGCAGAAGGGGTTGAGGGAGGGTGAGGTAAAAAGAAATAAATCATTGTAGTCTCAGGAACAGTAATCCTTGTTGAGGATTTTGGCTGATTGATATAAATAACATCGTCCCCGCCATCTGTCCGAAGAGGGACCTTTCCAGTTAGTGTTAAGCTGCAACGGCAGAATAATTAATGAATGGTGTCCTTTGTGCTGGTAATAAAGACAAGACAAATTATGTTATAATCCAACTGCTGCTCATTTGTCACAGCCAAATAAAATGTCAAATAAAAGTGAGGGGGGCACTGTGTTTGTTTAATGGACTGCAAGCTACCTGTTCGTATTGTTGACAGACAACTATAGTGCAAGTTGTGAATGTGGAAGGCGGCGAAAACGCCGTGTATCGAATTCGGCATTTCTCCTTTTTCTTTTTTTTTATTTGGTGGGGGTCGGGGGCAGGAGGAGGAAGCGGGGGGAGAACGGTTCACCGGCTAGCATTAATGCAAGTTTTAATTATATAGCTATAATACCACTTTCCCCTCTGAGAAAGGTTGGGTTAGATTACATGGTGCAAAAGGAAATTGCAGAAAATAATAACTTCAAACCAGCCCTCGCTCCTGCGAATTTGTAAGAATTTGGTAGCGCTCTCATCGCTCGCATTTTCAGGACAGACGCATTCATCCAGTTGCTAGGAAAACCAAATAATGAAAACATAGCTGGGATTTAGCAAGTTCCACTGGGAATTACCTATGATAGAGGGCAGGGCTGCACTTCCTCAGAACATGCTCCTGCTGTAAAAATTCACAAACCTGGCATTCATACAGGCATCTGTCGCTTGCTCTAATGCCAGTTCATAGTATACATACAAACATCTGCTTCCATGCACAAAGGGATACAGAACGCTTGACAGGTCTGTGTTAGCAGGGTTCGCAATGCCAGTTCTTTATGCAAAAACCCTAATGCTTCCCGTCAAGCCATTAGAAGTGATACAATCAGCCCAGGCCCCATTAAGCCATCAGTGTCCACCTGTGATAAAGATGGCCATTTGTTTTCTTAAAGCCCACTTAATGTCTGCTTAACTCAATTTGTCAGGAAATGTAGAACAATTTCCTCACAGCCTGAAATTTGGTAGTGGTTCAAAGTCAAAAGGCCAGGTCTAGTCTTATTCAAATGATATAATGAACAGTCTTCAAATCTAAATCTCCCTTGGGGAGATGCTGTTTACTTTTTTTTTTTTTTAAATGTTAAAGGAAAAAAAAATGAAAAGTAAAATGTATGCTTTTCTTTGATTACTAAAAATATTGAATCCTTTTAACCCCTTCATAGGGGTCAGCTGAGAAATGAACTTCCTTGCTTCATTCTTTTGCTGGAGGTTAATATACTAAAGGTTAGGCAGAGCAGAGCAAAAATACCTGAATGCATATGCAAAAAATTATTTCCAGCATATTTTAAAAGTCTCTTTTTAAGTGTATAAATTTGGAGTTTAACCACCTAAAACATATCTCCAGTTTTCACTCTTCCTGGGATCTTTCCTGGCGTATTGACAGGGGGCCCGATCCCTCCTCTCCAGAGCAATGCCAAGGGCTCTGCAGTTCACAGAGAGCAAAGTCAGAGTGCGTTTGACACCTTTGATGGGAATTTTGCCTGGGGAAAACAGACAACAGCTGAATAAATGTGATACGGCCCCGACTTTGTGATTGTTCTGGGACGGTTCCTATTCAGCGTCCTAATTTCCATGGAAGGTGAAAGCTGAGAAATGCTTTGCCACCTCATCCCTGTGCATCCTTCCACCTTGCCGTAGGTTTTCTCTGTCCCAAATCACTGTCCATCCCCAGTTTCTCAATGACATGGCAGCCTGGAGATCATGGGTGAGGACCAGAGGGATGCCAATAAAAGCCCATCTTCAATGGGGGCAAGGGGAGGCTGTGAAGGGGAGGGGAGCAGGGATTTCAGGAGCTGGCAGTGATGTTCTGTCATGCTTCCATCACTTCACACAACAAAAATAAGTAGTGGTGGGCCACTGCTGTGGTAGGACACAGCACAACCTCTAAGTCACCTCCTTGACCAAAACAAAGGGAGAGAAAAATACCCATATACAGCATAAACAGGATTCCTAATTTTAAAAGCATAATCACACACCGATAGGTTCAATAAATTAAATTAAATTAGAAACAATGACCTGATGGATACTGTTTGTGTCTTTGAAGACATTTTTTGAAAGTGTGAGCAACTATTTGTGCGTGGAAAGGAGTGTAGGTCAAGCCTAGTAGCTCGGCCTCTCTGCTGGCTTTGACTGCTGTTGGGGAGGTGCATTACGGCCTCGAGTTGTGCATTTGCAGACAAAATATCACACCGTCCAGATGCTCAAGTCTGCTCTTTCTGCACAGAAAACCCCGCACAAGGCTCTTGCAGTGGATGAAATACCAGGAAAAGAGCTCGGCATGTTTTTCCTGTGCTTGGTAGAAGTTAGCAGTGAAGCACAATCAGTTCGGTCGGGATCAGACTAGCCATTAACTATCAAAGTCCTAAGTCTAATTAACCCCCAAAATGGACTGACAAGGATCATTCCCCCTTTGCTGCTGCCTAACCAGTTGTATGTACGCCGGGCATGCAGCACCTAAGTCAGATGCTGCTTTGTTATAATTAGGGCAGCAAATTTTGTTTTCTGTTTGGTACTTGCTGTTACATATTGCATGTAATGTATGGCACTGTTAAGGGAAAAAAATTGGAGTCAAAGTGCCTGGAAAGTTAGGTCTGCTCTGTAGCACTGTGAGATTGTTGACATCTGCCGAGGTTGGAGAGCTCAGTAAGCAGGAAATGGGGTGTCACTCTGAGTGGTAGTTTACCATTATCCTGGCATCCTAATGAAGTGTCTGCAGTGCACAGAGCTTCTGGATGGCATCTTAACGCACGGCTAAGCAAAAGCACTTCTCTCCTTGTCACTGTCATCCATCTGCCTGCACCCTACTGTAGCCAATGGGATGGAACCATGCTACAATGTGCTATAAGCCATTTAGAGTTGCACATTGCATAATCAGTCCCATCAAATATGTAAAAAATGACTATTATTGGTTATTTCCCTCAAACTCCGGCACCTGGAGTTTGATACATTAAAGTTTAACTTTTCTAAGTGCTGTTTTTTCCCATTAATTCCACATATATTTTTGTTAAATGGGATTGAGTTGCGAACTCATTGTCTTGGGTCTTGCTAATGGATCACAAAAGTTGTATGAATATTCATTGCAAATTCCACTTTATATCACATAGGATGAATTCATCAATTGCCCAGATAGAGAGTTTTCACCCAATTCTCATTTTCTTTTGCAAGATCTAATTCTGAGTCATGAATAAAAAGTAAATCAATTCGGATCACAAATTGCTTATTTTCCTTATAGCAAATATTAGTTAGTTTGAACAATTCTTATAGATTTTTTTTAAACAAGGAAGTATTTTACAATATATCTGCAGTAGAGGATTGCCATAGTGTACTGAGAGTGATTAAAACTGGGACTTTTATGTGGTGTGCAGTAACATTAAAATATCCTGACATTAAAAGTGATATAAGTGATCTATATATTTATACATAAAAAACCTGTGTATTTTAGCCAGCATGACTGCCAGAATATGAACACTTACCAAATGAAAGCAGAGTTTTGGGGAGTTGATGTGGCTGGGGGCGGGGGGGGGAAATCAAGCCAACAGAGCACTCCCTTTTGAGCAAGTTTTCATTCCCTGATAACACCAAAGCTATCAAGGACCGGGGTTAAGCATTGTGTGACAGAGCAAGCTTCTAAAACGGGCAAGAGCAAGATGAATTGGCTAAGTCGGGTGTTTATTTATACAAACAAGAGGGCAGAACATAATTTAGTTGCATCAGGAATTTTTCACAGACATTAAAACTATAGCAAACATAACAGCGGGGATGCTTGCACAGCAGCACAGTGGGGAAGCTCACAGAGCGTCTGCCCACACTCCGGCTGGCTGTAGCCAGCGCCATAAGTCTCACAATTTCATTAGCACTCAAAAATCCACCTAAACCACCCCATTCAGATTATCA
>VZRE01015336.1:1149112-1191612 GCA_013396775.1 Cephalopterus ornatus
AAAAAAAAGCCCCAGACAAGATCCGTCTTTCTCTCGGCAGCCGAATCAGTCGCGAATTATTGGAAAAACTCTTGGCAGGCAGATTTTGCTGTAGCAACAGTGTGTGACGTTTTAACCACAGCAGAAATCTTATCCAAAAAAACAAAACAAGGTGAGAAGAGCATGTAAGAAAATCACAGAAAACCATGCCCAAAAAAACACCCACCAACAACAAAAGGAGGCAGATCAATAGTTTGATATTTTATGCAGAATCATAAATCACTGGGTTTTTTCAGCAGTTCAGCCGTGAGGCTCGAAAGCATAAAAAGAAACCTTGGCTTGTGATAAAATTAGGCGTTAATGTGAGGCATAAATGCTGTTTAACATTAAACATGCACAAGCCACCGAAATGCCTGGAAAAAGGGAAATGGGTGCTATAGTAAAACTACACAAAGTAAGTTGGACATGAATAATGCAGCAGGTCTGAGGAGGGTCATGGGTCAGACCCCAGTACCTTACAAAATAATGAATGCATGTCAGGTTAGAGACATCCATCCCTTCCTAGCCAACGTGAGTTATTGGAGATAAACCCCGGACTTCCTGTTCTGAAACAAAGTGGCTTGTTGTAAACATCTATGTCCATTTAAAATTAATGATTAAAAGAAAGATTCGGTGGGATTCGCTTAAGTATTCTTTATGGACACGAGTGCTAAAGGTTACTTTCTTCATTCATTTTTACCCAGTCACTGTTAATGTTACAGACACGTCATGTTTTCTTCTGTGCTCAAATGTTTATCCAAAGCTCATTTACAAAAGAGCTTATATAATAGTAAGAAGGGTTATTTTTTTTCAATGCATTCTTCATTTAAATATAAACAAGAGAGCATCTCCACGGTTTTGCTCTGTTAAAGAGAGCCAGCCCTATTTATAAAGACAGTAACCCAAATTCTAAATATATTTTCTATGATTCTTTTACACGGAAAAACCATCTGCAATTCATTTCAGAGTATCCTGATCTCCTGAAATTATCCCCTAAGTCTCCCATAATTTCCCAAAACAAATGCAAAAAGGATTAATCCTCCTCTCATTCTCTATTTGATATATGTGATTATGACTACTTTTCCTTCCAAAATCTTCACAGGGAAAAGAGAGTCTAACTTTCCAAAATGGGATTTTTTTTCCTCAGATTTTTACCAATTTTCACAATAAAAAGAATACAATTAAAACCAATACTGTTTCTTTTTATCACAACTGCTCTGCTTCATTTGCTAGACTTATCTGGAGAATTTAACAGCTGTTCAGAGTGTTTTCCTTCCTTTTCACACTGCACTGCTGGGCTTCATGATACAGCACAAGGAAGAGGATAACTTTTTCCCACTTATTTGTAAAAACCCACATTTAAAGATTTCTTCCCTCCATTTGTGCATGCTAAAGAGAAAAACCTCAAAAAAAATTTAATTAAAATAATCTTTCTACTTAGGAATCTGAAAGCAGAAAATTTCTAGGAAAGTGGAACTGAAGGCTTTACAGAAATAAAGCGAATACATAGGTATTGCAAATGAAACATAAGATCTTGCATCTGATCTGTTAAATATTCCATCAACAAGGTCAAGAATAAAGACAAGCCCAGCCACAAAAACTGAAGCGAGAGTAAGCTTTAATAAAAAAAATGAACAGTTTATCCTCCTCAGCTTCTCAAGTGGAAAAACAAATTCTTTTATACTAGAGAAAAATCAAGCGTGTATAGAGCATTTAAAAAAAAACCACCAATATCAACCATTTTAATGAAAGAGTACCCAATATTTTCATGGAACTATAAAAGGGAGCGAGACTAAGTGTTATGGCAAAAAGCCTGGGCTCAGCAGCTTTGTGTGGGAAATGGTGAAATGTGACTGTGATTTATAATGAGAAAAGGTATCTACAACATACAATTTTCTACCTAGCTGCAAATAATAATTCATAGTGATGTCCCTTCCAGATAAAATACCTTTGCAATGTAGGACTCATGTGGTAAAATGATCATGATAAATGTCAGACCAGTGCAGGTAACGGCTTTACAAACCATTAAGATTAGCTGGCTCTTTTTTTTTGATGATAACAGTAACCATGCTGTGACTCTATGTGGTAATAATATCTCAGTACTGATAAATGCCAGAGCCAGGCAGAGGTGTTTATCATTCCCAGTTCAGAAATGCTGACTAAAGTTACCACATGTTGCCTGTTTTTCCTTCTTTCACAATAGACTAACAATTAACAAATAGAACGATTCACAGCATAATTTTATGCAAAATTTCTACCGTTTTTGTGCTTTAATGCCTACCTAAATATCTCCTGTGTACCAGCGTTGATGACTTTGGTACAGTAAGCTCCAAAACAAAGCTTTCTAGCCTTGCCATTCTCTCAATAAGTAACTTCTTTGTAAATTAATACTCCTCTTTCATATTTCATTCCTTTTACAAATACGCCTCATAAAGAAGTGCAGCCTCTTAAGCAGCTGTTTCTGTAGGGAAGGTGGTTACCAAGTTGGTATCTCTGTTAATCAGCAGACAGCAGAGACACTTCCTTCAAGAGAACACAATAAAGTTTTAATGTATGACATTTCCTTGTAAATACTCTGCAACAGACAAACAGTGAGCCCTTCCTTCCATTGAGTTTGTCCTTGACTCAGTAACTCGGTTCCCCTCAAGTCCATTGAAAAAAACTACAAAACCATAATAGAAAAATAAACTGGTTGAGAACCTGCATTTGAGAAGTTGCAGTAAAGGCAGGGCAGCCCCAATATAAATATAACTAATCTAGCGTGGTCACATCATGTCTTAACGTGTCCTAGTGTGTCCAGAGAAGGGCAGCGGAGCTGGGGAAGGATCTGAAGCACAAGTCTGATGAGGAGGAGCAGCTGAGGGAGCTGGGAGTGTTTAGCCTGGAGAAAAGGAGGCTCAGGAGGGACCTTATTCCATCTCTATAACTACCTGAAAGGAGGCTGTAGAAAGGTGGAGGTCTGTGTAGTAGTTTTGATTTTAGACCTTCCTTGGTAACCAGGTTGTAACCGAGGAAGTGGTCATGTTCCCAGTATTCCATGTGATTTTTTATGTAAACCAGGGTATAAATAAGAAGGGGGAGAAGTCTCTCCCTCTCTTTCCTTTCCAGTAAATCTGCTATCAGCTCTGCTCATGTGGAGGAGTGAAGCCCAGTAAAACCTTGTGGACCTTGAGAAGCGGAGAGTGCTGGCGGTCCCTTAGTGCAATTCTACTGTCTCGAAGAAAATAATAAAATTTTCTTTTATTAGTTCTTCATTGATTATTCCTAAACTCTAATTGTGTATATCTGTTTTAATTTTTTTTTTTCCCTTTCCCTTTTCCCTTCGGGGGGGGAGAAGTATTCGAAATCCCTTCTTCTATATACATAATATTCTAATTGTATATAAGTGTAAATACATGTATATATTTTTATACAGTTTTAATTTAATCATTTCAGTATTTCAATAACTTTTCCCTTCTCCCTTTCCCTTTTATTCATAGAAAGAGTGAGGAGAAGAAAAGCTGCAAACTATAAAGTTTGAGCACTCGGTGAGAAAGTCAGATCCAAACCTTTACAGTCTGTCTCTTCTCCCCGTTAACAAGTGGCAGAACAAAAGGAAATGGCCTCAAGCAGTGCTAGGCAGTTTAGATTGGGTATTAGTAACACTTTCTTCATTAAAGGGATTGCTAAGCATTGGCACAGCTGCCCAGGGCAGTGGTAAGAGTCCCCATCCCTGCAGGGATTTAAAAGCCATGTAGATGTTTCACTTGGGGACATGGGTTAGTGGAGGCCTTGGCAGTGCTTGGGGCAGTGGTTGGACTTGATGATCTTGGAGGTCTTTTCCGACCAAGTGACTCTGTGGTTTTATGTATACACACCAAGCAGCACAAATGAAAAACCCAGAGAATTTGCACTCTCTTCCTGCAATAAATTCACTTTGCAAATTTCATATCATTTTCATTTGTAGCCTCAGACATATTTCCACTGGGAAGATCGTCCATAGAACAAAAAGGAACAGTACTACTGGCAGAAAACATCAAGGGGTAACTGGGTTGCAAGACTGTGAGAGGTTGTGCTGTTCAGAGGTTATTGTTCTTTATAGGTCAAACCAGAACAAGAGAGTAATACACAGAAAGTGTGTTCTTTATTTGTGTTTAACTTCGTTATCATTGTTATCAATTGCATGACTTCATATAGAATAAATCCATAAGAAAATTTTGGGTTATTTTACTAGAAAAAAATACCTATGCACTGCCTGTTTTAAGCTTTTTGTCTTCCAACTCTATATAAATATTATAAACAGTGTGGATATATACATCTATATCTGTATGAATGAAATATTCATCTCAACAGGAATTAGTAATTCATGCTGAGGAAGGAGTATTTTCCTAGTAATTTTATTTTTAAATTAAGATTGCGGGAAAATTTGTGCTTGAAACTTTTTTTGTGGTGAAATCTTTAAATCAAGGCAGTAATCACCACATATGCTTATGCAGCACCTAGTGCAACTGGGATTTAATCCTAACTGAGATCTCTGGGTGCTAGGGTAATATGAATATTAAAGAGGAACATATACGAAGAATTGTAGGTGATAATTAAATCATAGATAAGATCAGAAAAAGTATTCTCAGGTTATCTGGGGCATGTAACATGCAAGATGTTTTCCCTACGTCAGACCTACCAGTACCTTATCTAATCTGTTCCTAAATGAAAGCACAGTTGTACATGACTTTGCTTTAGCTGCAACATCTTATACAAATCGATGAAAATGTCGGTCAAACCTTTCCCACGAAACTGTGAATCATGGTAAAACAGGAAGGTGTATCTTAGCAAAAAGGATAGAAATGTTCTTATCACCTCAAAGAGAGATATCAAAGCCCTTAGTGCTGCATTCTTTATTACTGCTCATAAGTTTGAAACACAAATGGTTTCCTGCAGAAATCCCAGTTGTGAGATGTTACAGGTGCGAGAAAATAGGTACAGTGGAAGAGTTTCTCAAAATAATTGTTCACCAGGAAGAACTGCTAAAAACAACAGCAAACGATTTTATATTTTCAAACATGACAGGGTATTAAGGACGGAGATCCATAAATGTAGTGGAAATAATTATGATGAGGGAAAAAGGACAAGGACTACCTAGGGAGTGCACTGATCACAGAAGCTGCACCACTGGACAAATGTAATTCTAAAGAGGAATTCCATTTAAGATATGGGTCCCTTGCTACTTGGAGGTATTTTAGCTTAGGATGATGGTCTAAAAATCTAATAAAATAAATGAAAATTATAAAAAAATTTTTCTGTGAACCAGAAAATGCTTTCTTAAGAGAGAATTTTAAATCCTTATAAACTACTCTCACACCCTTCTCTCACATACACATGACAGAAGGTATGAAATATTCTGGTTTTTAACACATATTAACAATGACTTTTCTTGCTCAGGTACCAGCTAGGACACCGTGCAAAGCGCTTTCATAATTTGGTGTTCAAGTGGTTATTTTCTCTCTTTATTGTTTTCCCTTAGAAATCCAGGACAACGCCACCCGCATCAAATCCATAAGGAGCCTGGTAAAAAAGCTGCCTAGACCCAACTATGACACAATGAAAATCCTTTTTGAACATCTAAAGAAGTAAGTAGAACCATGGTAGTGACAGACCAATAATTTTAACAGGAATCGGTATGTGGCGTCCTAATCCTATTGGAAATGTCACCCAAAATACCAAAGATAATTATGTTCTTTGGTAAAACTAAGCATGATTTATGGTATCTATTTATATCCTATTCCTTCACAAGAAATCAGAATGTCTATGCAAAAGCCCAAATTTTTCCTCTAGTAGAAAGCAGAACAGTTTTGTTTCCTTCCAGCCAAACACATTGGGATGTTACAGGTACGTAGAACTGGGCACATGCAACGTTTCATTATGGCATTTCCCCAGTTTGGTTGACTTTCCCCAGCAACAGACTTTCAGATGTTCATATTTTCAACATGTTGTTCAATCCCCTGTATTGTTCTTGTGCTGTGCTGAGGCACATGATGACAGAAACAACCTCACTCAAGAAAATATATTACAAGCTCTTGTCTCTCATAAGAAGCTTGTGGCAACACAGAGCACCTTAAGAAACTCTGAGGGGAGATTTGGAAGAGCATCTTTGCTCTTCTGATGTTGCTGAGATACCACAGAAGCAGACAAATGACCCTGTAAGGCTCCAGCTTATCATTCCTCTGTGGTTTCCGCCCTCATTGAGCTCTCTTTGCAAGACACGTCAGCCCAAAAGGTCAACTCAGGATGTAATGTTCAGCTTGGGTTTATTCTCATGTTTCATGGTATTAACAGTAAAGGTGTAGGCAGACCATGTGCTCACTCTGAAACCCCCCTGCAGCTGTTTGACTTCCAGAATGACCAGGCAGAAATATCAGACCTCAAGACAGGGACATGTGAGAGGCAGGATGCTGTTTCTCCCTTACCCTGTTGTTGGGACTATCCAGTCCCATTTTCTACAGTCACTCTTCAGCCAAACTACCCCTAAAACTGAAGGGGCTAAATAGGATCTGGGCCTCACGGAGGCTCTGTGCACAGAGGAGTACTTCATCCCAGGAATGATATAATGATCCCAGGGAGTGAGTAATAAAGACTCCAGATCAGAGACTACTCTGAGCTAATAATGAATGATGCCTTTATACTGATCATTTCTGCTGCAGTCTCTTGGCATATGCATATAAGGGATGTAGATCCTTTATCCTGGGTTGCAGCTTACAGCTGAAATGGCAAAATGAAGTCCATATAGTTGTGAGAATGTCCCCTTTTCATTAATCCTAATGGAAGGATTTTAAACAGTCCACAAAATGACTGAGTTTGGTCTTGCAGAAAAATAGTTTTCTGTGTGTTCATCTGATGTACTGTGTGCACACATTCTCTCCTTCAGCGGGTTATCTAGAGAAGGATGATAATTTATTACTGTCAATGGAAGAATAATAAGGGAAATTATTTTCTGGGAAGAACCTGAGTGCAAGAAGTGGGTACACGCTGTCAGCACAGATATGCCATATACAAAATTTACTGCACTCTATGTGGCATTGATCCTAACCTGAAAAAAAGTTTTGCTGCCATGTCTTAGGGGAGAGATATCAGGTATCACAATAAGTCTCTGATCTCATAGTTAAATCACTTGATTGAGAGTCAAGAGATGTGGGTTCAGTTCTTGGCTTTGACCGGATGTTCTGGGTGACCTTGGGTAAATCATTTAATCTCCCTGTGCCTTGGTTCCTTGTTTACAAAATGATGATAATGCTTCCTTTGTCTGCCTTGGCTTTTTAAAGCATAATCTATTTGGGACAGCAATTGTTTCCTGCTGTGGATCTGTAGAATAACTGGCAAAACTGGACCAACACTGGTGGTTTTTTGGAGAAAATGAAATAAAAGGAAAATAAAACCACTAAAATACCGTCAATAAAATACCAATAGTTCTTAATGTAGAGGTATACCCATGTGACATAGTGGCACAGAGTGATGGAAGGCAGGAAGATGAGATATTGGAGCCATTTGGGGGTTTAAGCATTAGGGAAGCAATTGTGTGATCTCTCTGAAGAAGGTCAGTCGTCATCTCTGCCTCAAACACATCCTCAGGAAAAGACAGGGCTATTCCATAAGCTTGGCTCCACTGATACGGAAGAAATAGCAGAATAGATACTGAAAACCCAAAAAAAAACCCCCAACCCAAACAAGATAAAAATTATATTTTCCTTTTTGAATTTCTTGATGTGAAAGACAGGAGCCAGTCTGACTGGCCTCATGGCCCTATAAATAAGAATGAAGTGGCTCCATAAATAAGAATGAAGCGGTAGACTTGCATTTTTAGTAATGATATGATGCTTATGATGCAAATATAGACAACGTGTGTTTGTTTGAATCAACCTAGGAAACACAACTAGTTTGCAGAGGTTACAAGATGTAGAATTATATTATTTTAAGGGATAATCTTCAGAAGAATGATGTCAATGTGCACAACAGGCCAATCTCACTGTGGACTTGAACCATCCCTTTACGTCACAAGGTTTCCTCAGGGCAAATCAAAGGATATTCAAAAGTTTCTGGTTAGCTGGGAAAATAATTAGACTGGCTTGATTTGAGGCATATTACTTCAATTTCTATATTTGCTGGTAGAGATGGTTGTTCTTACCCAATGTTGAACTGGGTTTAAGGGGCTTCTGATTGAGAGAGATGAAGGACCGCAGTTATGCTGTTTCCTTGGCATTCCTCTCTTTCTCCTACCCTTTTCCTACCCCCTTCTTTCCTGTCAGACAAACAGGACAGGGTTATACAGACCTGAACCATGAGACTTTGTAAGTATGTGACTTGTACAGCACATGAGAGCATGTGTCTCACTGACACACAGCTCTGCACAAGAATCCAACCTTCACCTCATCCTAAACCACTCTGCAGCAATCCAGCCTGCAGGAGCAGGTCCAGATCAAGTAAAAATAACAACATGAAATGCACTTCAGAAGGGTCCTCCTTAGAAACCCAGATAGAGAAGTAGATGAGAGAGCCTGTGAGAAAGGCCTGGCAGCAGGAATTAACACCCCTGCAATGTATCTCTCTTAAACCAAGCCCTCTGAAGGTTCAAGAAGTCACAGTGCAGTGTATGAAGACCACAGGAGGTATGTTAAAAGCAAAACTTGGGGCTGCAGTACCTGTTCTTCTAAGTTTTTTGTATTTAATGGGTAAAAAACCCAACCAACCAATGTACCCATCTCTCCTTGCATGAAATCTATTCTACTTGAAAGCAGAATAGGCAAAATAGGGGGCTGAACAGACATCACATAGCTCTTGTCAGTCTAATCCCATAAGGAATTGTTTTATTAGGACTCATACTGAAAATAATTGAGCACAACTACTATTAGATTATTCATACTTCTTTCTGAAGATGAGCAAACCAAACAAATAGACTTTACACAGGAAAGAAACAAAAACTCCCAACCTGAGTAAGGATTTTCCTGAATAAAGGGCTACAGAAAACAACGGGTTTTATTTGAAAATGTTTAGAAAATATTTGTTTGCTGTATACAGCCCATGTGTTGCTGTCCTGTACATCTGTGGAAACAGTGTCCCAGTTCCATAGGTCTCCACTCTTTCCTTTTGCTTGTCTACATATGAATTTTACTCCCACAGTGATCTAATCACAGGTACCAGATAAAACTGATACACCTTTCAGGTCCCAATTTTTCAGGCACACACAGGACATGAAATGATGCAGAAACCTTGTCTTGGCTCTCTGCACAAATGTGAACTGAGCACAACCAACCCCTGTCTGATAAATCGCTATTTGCACCCAGTAATTTACTCACACAACTATGATACAAGTGAGGCAGAAGGAGAATCACTCTGTATAGTATTTAACTCTTTATAGTATTTTCTGGTCAATATTTCCACCACACAGTATTCTCACCATATAGTATTTTCGCCACAGCACCCTGAGGTAGCTGTTACACACCCACTGGGAAACCGAGGCACGAGGAGTTTAAATGACTTAAAGACTCAGCATAAGCCAGCAATACAATCCAAAAACCTGGGTTGTTTTTTTTTTTTTCATTTGCAAAGAAGCTTCTCCAGTGACCACAAAAAATTCTCTTTTCTCCCTTATGCAATATGCAGCAGGGGAAAGGAACACCCTGGCTGGGTCCTCTGCATCATGCTCCGAGCTGGCGAGGGCGGACGCAGCTCTGCTTGAGAAGCTGTGTGCCTGCATTATACAGCACTGTGCCTGAGCTAATAAGCTGTGCTTATTAATGTTAAATTAATGAATCTCAGCCTGCTCTGCTTATTAGGTTGAGCTCCGTGCCACCGCAAGGCAGCTCTGCAACTCCCAGATCCGAGCTGTGTCACATCTGACCGGGCTGGAGCGCAGGGCAGCCAAGCTCCAGTCTGGCTCTATCCATGTAGACACCCCTGCAAAGGGATATATTATAGACAAAACCCCTCTCCTTGATCACGATTTCCCCACACAAAGGCAGGATAATACGTGTTATTTACAAAACTATAAAATGGATGTTGAAATAATTAAACGGGAAGGCAGGGGCCAGGCTGACGCTCTCATCCCTCTCCCTTCTGTGGAAAGCGCTGAACCCAGATGCCCAACTGTGGAAGATATTCTTCCAGCAGCAGCATCTGCCTCCTTGGCAGGCACTTCAGGCAAGTTGTCTGGGGAGCTCTGCAGTTGCCTCTTGGTTTATCACGTGGATCTGTTAATGTGCCCTATCTGGCTGCCTTGTCCGAGCAGGAGCAGATACCTTTTGATCCACCTTTGGATCCAAGAAACTCCATTTATTTTGCTCCATTTTTCCCCTACTGTACATAGCACAGCAAGACATTTTCAGATGCCATCCAGGCTTTCTGGCTCTTTCAGAGGGAGAAGGATGATTTTCTTTTTGATTGCCTTCCTCCTCTGCCTAAATTCTTCATTCTTACTACTAATTGTTTGCATTGATTTCACTGGAAATATACTCCTCATCAAGAGTAGGACTATTCATCTAAGACAAATCCACTGATAGCAATATATTATCGAGCAAAAGTCATAGGTATGTCATGCTTTAGTTGTTTTGAAAAAAAAAAAACAAACTTCCCACATGTTCATAGGTCTATGAACAGAGAAAAACATCCAACCTTGACAAATAGGGTGAGGAACACTCCCCCCACCTCAAACCCCACAATATGTGGCATCTACTCTGAAGAGCAAAGGCTTTTGCAAACTATATACAACTAAACAGACTTGTTTCTACCTATTAAAAAATAAAAAAAGAGAGCAGAAAAAGAGAAAAGCCATGCACAGCCAGCAGCCCACAGTAGCCTGCACACCAGGACACGATGACAACGTGATGACAAGTCCAGCAGCAGTACCCAGAATTCTGAGGGAAAGTTAGAAAATAAAGTTTAAGTATGGTATATAGTAATGCTAAGCAGGGGATGTCTGCGAACTTTTTCTTTTTTTTTTTTGCCTCCAAAGTTGGTGCAGGAAAGATGTAGCAAACATATGTGGTTTTCACTTGCTAAACTATGTGTCATCAGCAGTTTCGGGCAGGCTCACATATTAAATGTAGGCTCGAGAGAACCCTTTTTTCATACAGTAGAAGAATAGATAACACTAAGAACTGTGCAAGTTTTTAATTAAGAAAATAATAATAATAATAATGATAATGGTAAAAGTTGCTGAAAACTAAAAACAATACCCAGAATGGAAGGACTGTACAAAAAATTTCTATTTGGGAAATGTCAGTGAACCTGTGGAAGGCCTAAAACCCGAACTGTGGGATGGGCATTTAAATTTCCCTCCAGAAAAAATGCCCAGATTCAAGAACGTGCAGAAGCCCTTAACTGAAGGCACAAAAAAGACTATTTGTAGAATTTTTTTCCTGAATCTCGACCTTTCTTTATATTCAGGGAACTCCTGAGAAGCTTTTCCTCTTCAGCCATGGGACAGCAGTAGGGAGAAAAGTTTAGCCAACCTCCTACAGGCTTTGGGAGCAGGTACAGGAAATGTGACGAGGAGAAACATCCTCTTGCACCAGAAGAGCAAGCAAGTGACTGACCAGGGACTTGAAAGCCTCAGGAATCCCTGACTGGTGTCTTAAGGTTTACATAAAATGAATTAATCACCTTCTAACTTGAGAAGGGCAAATATATATCGAGATGTGCTCTTGCACATGTGCTTGTCTCAGGTTCAGCTGTAGAAGAGTTTTACAAAGAAGCTGGAGCAATGCCAACACTCATCCCATTTGCCACAGCTTCCCGGGGCTCATTTTGGGGGAAGGAGAAGATTTAAACCCATTTTCTCTCTGCTAAGCCCACATCAGTCTACTACACTGATCCTTTGCGTATTAGTGGACACAAGAAAATGCGCAGCTGGCACAAGTGTGCACAGGACAGGAGTAATAGTAGATTTTGGGTTAGAGGCAATAAAGAAATCCAGATTTTCAGAAGCACCTTTATAGATTATGATTTTACACGTTTTGGGGTGGGGGTGACCTGCTACCGAGGTTTCTGCAGACTTGCCCAATCCTACTTTTTGTGGAATAAGAAAGTTTATAAAGTTTAGCTCTTCATCAAAGAATACCTTACAGCTTAGTGTTTTTAACAAGAAGAATGATGAGTAATTAAAACCACATTTTCACCCATGTTTCCATCTACTTCCTATTTTCACAGCCACATTTAAAAATATAAACCCTGATTTTCATAACAGTCAGGCAAATAA
The DNA here is from genome assembly GCA_013396775.1 of Cephalopterus ornatus. Lineage (NCBI taxonomy): Eukaryota > Metazoa > Chordata > Aves > Passeriformes > Cotingidae > Cephalopterus > Cephalopterus ornatus. The sequence continues at coordinate 1,161,354 of VZRE01015336.1, forward strand.
TTGCACTTGGTACTTTTCAATGCTACCAAGTACTGAACTGGTGTATCAGCAAATAACAGAATGATAAAAATAATTAACATAGTTTTAATTTAAATATTTATGACACAGTTGACTCCGTGGCTGCACGGCACCATTGTGCTGAGTGCAGTACACAAATCCTGATAGATAGAGCCCCCTGTTTCCAAGAGCTCCTATTGTTCATTGCACATTGCTCAATATCAAATGATCTCAAAAAAGCTTTTCAAACATTAATTAAATCTCCCAACTTCCTTTTCAGGTCAGTAAGTTTTATTATCCTAGTTGTGCAGATAAAGAAAGTGAGGAATGGAGAGGGTAAGGCGCTTTCCCACCACGACACAGCCAACACTTCTCACTTCCACTCTTCACTTGCCCCCCAATCCCCCACCACGAGCCCCCCGTGCCTTTGAAGGCTCATCCATGTGCTGTGGGAGTACATGTGCATCTGGCCAGCACATCCCACGGAGGGCTGGTTACTGCTAAGGACGCTTCAGTTAATCAGGACCACGTGAGGATCCTGCTTCTGGTTTGCACTCACACAAGCTTCAGCACAATATCACCGGCGGAGTTAATTTATGTGATTTTGTAACCTCTCAATATTGCTTTGGGTCAGTTTTCTTTTCAGCTCAAATGTTTTTTTGCCAGCCAAAATTAAGAATGCTCAGTTCACTACGAAATGGCTTTCTCCACCTTTTTTCTTTTGCTATTTTTGGACATCGGGCCCAAACACGTTAATGTCCGGGACCAGGTCATCAAAGGGTAAATCGCAGTGCGTTTCATTTTGCTGCCTAAAAACGTGATTTTTCTCAGAATTAAGGTTGTAAAATAAATAATAGGCTTGAAGTTTCTTAGATATTCATTGGAACTTAAAAAACAAAACAAACAAACACAAAAAACATTTTAATGCCAAAATGTCAGCGTTCTGTGCAAAATAATTAATATAACACAATAGGATCTATTCTACTATTGATTGAAAGGGAATTTATGCAGGTAATTCATTAAGGCTGGTGGGAGTTTGGCATGTAAATCCCCCAGCAATTTGATGGGAAAATAGCCCCTCATTTTTATTTTTTTATACGCTATAAAATACACACTTTTCAGTGGCAAATATATAAAAAGAAAAAGCAAATACCTGAACAACCAGGGCCACTGATGGCCCTGCTCTGTGAGAGTTCTGGAATGACATTAGATCAAATCCTTTCTCACACATTGCAAAAGATGCAACAATCATTTCAATCACCATGTTATGAGAATCAATACAATTTTTGCTTCCAGAGAATGGTATTTTGCATTCCAGCATTTCCAGGTTATCTCTTTTTGTGGTCAAGTGCGTGATTACTACTTCTGACAGAGTATTGGCCATTTTCTTATGAAGATCTACAAATTCTTGTAAATAAGAACCAACCTTAAAAAAAAAAAAAAAAAGAAGAGCAAATCTGTGGACTGGAATGCACCCTACTTGTAATGGGAACAAAAAGCTGGCAATGAAATATAAACCTAAATCACAGCAGAATGACCTACTTTAAGGCATTTGCCAAAGAGACAGTGTTTTAGACAGCTCCTCTGAAGTAGCGTCTTTATGTCTATGCCATCTGCAGATTTATTATTGTGCTTTAGGAAAAAAAAAAAAAAGGAGGGAAAAAAAAAAAAAGGGAAAGAAAAACCTACAGTATGCCTGAACAAAACTCAAGCTTCATCTATAGAAAAGATTCCAGTACTGTGGGCACCACACCCACACCTACTGATGTGGTCCAAGTTTTTCTTTAGAGGCACCTAATTAAGAAACCCTGACTCATTTACATGGATACGTTTGATCTAAATTACGCTCCAAACCACACCAAATTAGGAGCATCTGTGAATGCGAAGTGTTTGTTCCCAGTGCCTGGTAGAACAGGGCCAGTTCTGGACGGCACATGTTCAAGTGACGAAAAATATTTCAGATGTAACATACTTCTGAGACCCACTTTTCCACTAATAATTCATAATGAGTTAAACCAGTATCTCTGCTTCAGCAATTATTTCAGGCTGTGAAAAAAATGTCATTTTACTTTTAAAAGGAAGCAGGGGAGGGGGGGAGGATTGGACAACCATCTAGTTTGGTTGTTGTCCCTGATAAAAGGCATTAACACAAACATTAGCTGCAATTTAAATCTGTATAGTGCATGTATTATGAATATACTTTACTCTTAAAGCCTAGACTAAAGGGAAGTGGCCATGAATGATTAGTTGTTGTTCACAGACAAGGCCTTCTGCCTCGATGTATGGTTTTCCATCATTAATCAGCCTTCCAGAGGGGTCCAAGAGAAGAGCAGGGTCTCAGCATGAAGAGGAGGGACCCTACACTATGGATAACATAAAAAATTCAAGACCGTTAGATTTGAGGGTGATGATTCCCCCTCCAGGCTGCATTGTTGGTGACTGACTATGCTTGTTTGCACCCCAGAAAACCACTCCATCCTGTGGCAATTAGGGAACTTTTATCCCACTTGCCCACCTTCCACTAAGAGCGATCGGGGGGGCTGCAGAAGCCACTGGTTGCTGCTTTGCTGCCTTACTGACAAACTAAATAAAAAAAACCAGCCTTAGTCTCACTCTAATTTAAGTAACCCAAGCACCCAGGAGTGCAAATCCAAATTCCATGCTGGGTTTGCAATTCCCAGCCCATTGGTGCAATTTGGCACAGCCTTCAAATTTGGCCCATGGTGTTTGGCAGCCACCTTTTATTCTTCCCATCTTTTATACTTTGTGAATAGTCTAAGTTACATAATACCAGTGACAATTTGTTTATGGCAAGCGCTGGAGTCACTGTTTTATGATTACATTCAAACTTTAAGCCACATTTTGACATCTAAGGATCATCTTGCATTCTCATGTACTATATACAATGAAGGTTTGTGTTCCAGTAAGGGGGGGGTGGGGGAAGGAACTTTATAAATAACATGACTCCTTTTGTCTGAAGAGATTTTAATACATTTTTCTGATCTACTGTTTTTGCAGTAGCTAGAATACAATTTGAATATATTAATATTTTCAGCAACTGTGCTGAGGGAGCCCAGTTAATAACTTATGCATGGCTGTATAGATACACTTCAGACAGAGGTAGTTTTTAGCCCTTATGTTGGTAATACTTAGAAACACACAATGAAAGAGCCTGTTCTTTCCTCCTCTTTGTTGTGGGCATGCATTGTGATGGTATGGAGCCAGTGTTCTTTCTGTTGTCTACACAGCCTGGATTCAATAAGCAGTTATATATGCATATTATGACAATGTGGTCAAGGAAACCAGATTTTTTTACTATACCTTCATGTGCCTGTACACTATAAAATCTGGTATTTATTTTTCTTGTCCTCATTCAATATGTTAACAAAATCATAATTTGATACAGGTTATGTTCACTTTATAATTAAAATTATAGAGTTAGATGAAAATACAGCAAGATGTTGCTGAATGGAAAATATTTATCTTTTCGTACATTACGCATTATGGTGCAATGTAAAATCATAAATCTGTGAAGCAGCTCACTCCAGCCAACTTGCCTCCTCCCCTGGTCCACAAGATGCAACCAGTTACCTCCTCAGGCCAAGGGTGTCTACACCACCTCAGCCCTGATGTTAGTGCCACATCCTCTCCAGAGGTTTGCTGTGGTCTTCCAAATGAAGACCCCTTGCCATGGAGGTAGCCGAGAAAAGGGAATTCAGAAAAGTTTTGTGTTTTTTGCAGATCCCACCAATCCCTCTCCTGTAGCTCTCCAAGCACCTTCATGGAAAAAGCTCAAACTTTCTGCACCATGTTCTCTGTGTCATCACTAAACTCAGCCTCCCCAAACCACCTCAGGATAGCACTTCATCTGTCTGGAAACTGTTCCCACTTCCCAGATCATTCCTGTCCATACTGCTAAGGCCAGACCTTCACCAAACACTATCAGCAATCACCATACACTATCAGCACACAGCATATGGTACTATGGTACAAACCTATAGCATATGGAAGCTTTCCAGTAAGTAAAGTTTACTGGGAACATCAGTTTGTCTTGTTCAAACTCTCAGCCCAGAGAGCACTTTCACAGGGCTGTGGCAGCAGTAGTAGCAGCAACTTAATACCACGTCCTCAGACATCCCAGACTGTTTCCGTGTCTGGATAACAGTCTCATAAAAGTGTCATTGGAAGAATGAGTTTTCATTCCTTCAGAACATCTACCCATGGAAGCCACTGCAGCTGCTCTGGACTCAGAGTCAACCCAGAGATTTCTAACTCAGGGCAAATTTCAAACCTTGGTGAATACATTCTGGATCTCACCTGATGGCTATGGTGAGGAACTTCATAAAATTTGTGGGTTACACACTAACAGGTTTCCATTATTCTTCACTTTAAATTACTTTTATAGAGCTTTGCATCCTGAAACTACAATATTTGATTCCTAAAGAGGCACTTTCTCAGCTTGTAAATCCATCTACAACCATTCGCTTCAAGTTAGACATTTTCTGCTGCAGGGGGAAGATCTATGCAGCACCTGCAAAAGGGTGTCCTGGAAGCTGCTTAGTGAGGGAGCTGTCCCAAGACTGATGACCATGCCTTGATAATAACAGCAGAATTGCACCTGTTGTTCCTAAATCTTTCAGTCTCTGTCAGACACGATTCAGGTTTGGAGATCTAAGAGACTTGTCTGTGTTTCCTCAACAGTTTTTCTAACTGTGGATTTTGATCAGGGTCAGGCAGAAGCAGATATTGGCAAACCTGGTCACTCGAAGCTTCAAAGATGAAAGAAACACAATTGCTAAGAGAGGTAGGGCTGCCTGTATAGAGAATAAAGACTTTATAAAGTATCTAAGGCAGTTAGACCACAGTCATCTGAGACCAGTACATGTGTGAATGGGTATTTGACTTTAAAGGAACTAATGAGAAAATTCAAAGCTAGTTTAAATCCAGGGAATATTGCATAACTTGCAGTAGTACAAAGGATGCTTCTTAGAAAAACACAATATATGTAAAATCCTCCACTCCAGGCAGTTCCTGCATTTAGTGCAATGGACTATACACGTGCACAAAAAAATAAACATCAAGCTAAGGTGAGAGGACAAGACAGACAAAGTGTAAGTAGAAAAGACAATTGCTGACACAGTAAATTCATTGCTCAAGGGCGAGTAAAATGTAAATAAGTTTAAAGAAATCAAAGACTCATGGCACATACTCACTAGTGCATTTAAGAGCTACATTCATCCTACTCGTGTTGAGTATCAGGGCTGAAACAGTCGTGGTGCTGGGAGGCATGTTAAAGCATCTTTCAAATCTGATACAAATGCAATGCGTATATATTGCAATTGTAGCTTGTGGAGAGTTCAGAACTGAACCTGGAAGAGTAGGAATCCTGGTTGAGGTCGGATCCCATACAAAATCATCTCTGTTGGGTAGATCACTGCAAAAAGACTTTAAACAACAAGATGGTGATAATACAGGTTAAAACCAGAAGATTTTATATTGGAGGCAATTAATAGGCCAATATTAATTTTTTTCGTTATTTAAAAAAGACTTGAAAAGAAAAAAAATTTTAAGTAATTACAGTGGTTGGACTTGATGATCCTAAAGATCTTTTCCAAACTAAATGATTATGTGAATCCATTATACAGGAGCTCACAGAGAAGGATAACTTCGATGAGAGTTTGTTCTCTGACTTTCATGGAACTCTGCCACATTCTCTGATTTCAACGTCAAAAATTAATGGTTGTCTCGCAGAACTAAATAATTAATTCATGACACTGGACAAAAACAATGTGTTGTTGGTGAAACTAAGCTTTTCAAGAGCAGCTCTAGGCTCACCAGCAAAGATTTCTGAGCAGGTTGTCTACAGCTCAACATCCCAGGTTGAAATTCCAGCCAATTGCCCCTTCTGGGCTCTAAGTCAGAAAGTAAACCTGTCATATCCAAGGCTGAGTTATTTGCTGTCAGCTGGATTACGGTAGTGCGAAAGGGCTATAACTGAAGGCTGCAAGAGGTTATAGATGGAACATAATCAAAAGCAGTAATTCCACTTAGTAAAAGTAGATATCATCCAAAATGAGAAAAGTTAAGCTTATATGAGGTGAAATTCTGACTCCATTCTTGCTCCCAGTCTCTGGGATTTCTGTCAGTGACTTTCAGAGTAATCAGAAATTTCACTCACTGCCCAGAGACACGCTGCAAAGGGTGTGATGAAGTGGAAGTTAAAATAACTGCTAACCTGGGGCTTCCAAAATATATTTTCTGAGCGTGGAATGCTGTCTAACTCAGTGTTTTCCTGATGCAGCAATGCAGGCAGCCCTTCTGGTGACCAAGGGGATAAAGCTGTGCTGGTGAAGGACATTTGGGACGTGCAAGAAGAACCACCCTGCTGTAAATACTGAAGTTCCCATTGTTCATCACCCTGTGGGACTTGGGGAACTGGACCACTTAGAGATAGTAGGGTAGAGTTTGTAAGAAGTGTTTTCAGAAAGCTGTAATATCACTGAGTATCAGTGGCAGTGCTGACACCTTCCACCTGAGCCCCTCTTTTGAAAGACAAGTAGAGATTACTGGAAAAGGGAGCATAGAAGTGGCTGACAGATGCCCTAATTTTACTGGGAGCAGGAGGATTAAATTATAATACTGAGTCTCATAATCTTTCTATCTTTCTTACCAGTAAATCTGAATCAAAGAGTGCAATTGATGTGCCTCTGGGAAGAAGGTTCCGTAGGGTCTCCTGTGTGCTTTCCATGTCCCCTCTGTTTTGGGTGTGCTGCAGAAAGTGGCTTCTTTCACTGAGTTACAAACCAGCTGGGTTACCAGCAGAACTAGTGGCTCTGCTTTTTTCTGTTTGTCCATCATTAAGCACGTCAAAGCCTCGGTGTCCCCATCAGAAAACAATGCTGCTAATAACATTAATCCACCTTTATTAAGAGCCTTTAGCTCTATGGAGGAGTACCAGATATTATTAAGACAAAGATGAGAGGGATAATAAGGAAATGTGTTTTTTCCCTTGCTGACCTAGTTTCTAACCTCACTTTAAAATCTTCCCTTGATTTTAATTATGCTTAATCTAAAGCTAAGCTCACAAATCTAGCAAACTTAAGGACTGCTTTTAAGTGAATTTTCTCGCCTGTCAGAGTTCCTGAAGCTTTCTGTGCTGCAGTCAGAAGTTTATTTCCAGCCCAGATGCAAAGTTGGGGCAGCTCTCTCTGCCAGCACCACGACTGTGCAGCGCGTGAGCTCAGGCACTACCTTGCTCAGCTGGAGCCTGTGTAGCACCACAGCATTCTTCACAGAACAATTGCAGTCCTTTTCTCATCAGCCATAGCCAGAGGCAGTAATAAGGGTGAAGGATATCTATCATGAAAAGTCCAGTGTCAATGTGTTCCCCCAATTTATTTACTGACCTTCAATGCAACAGCCATACTCCTGACCCTCATGAGATGAAGCCTAAGGGGAAATGGCACTGAGCACCAATTCCATATCCTGTTGTTCTGTGGTCTAAATTAAGTGCTAATTAATTACCACTGGCATCTTTGGCATTGCCTGTCAAATTGGATTTAGGATATCCTTTCGCTGTTTAAACAAATAGCCCTACATCTAAAGCTAAAATCCCAAGTGTCAGCATTTTCTTTACTTTTAAATTTTTATTTTAAAATTCAGCAAGTATGTCCATGGATTTTGCAGGTAGAATTCAAATAAAAGAAACAGGAATTGATATTGTCAATTTTGATTAATAGTCCCTCATTAATAAACATCCTGTTATTCAGTTTCCACCTGCAGTTGCTGATGTTGCCTGGAATCAATTAACTCATATAATTTGATTTATTTTACAAAGACATTTTTGGATGTGCTGTGCTGATGATAAAGGTTCTATATTTACAATTCGTGATTTAAGCGAGATTGTTACTAACTGGTTTTTATTTTTAATGTTACAAGGAAATGTAGCTCCAGGCATTTTTGAACAAAAATATTTAAGCAATTTAAAAAGTTAAAGCTTTATTTATTTAAAACTATCTGTTGCCTTCTGAACTACACAGGCCACAAAAGCATACAGACCCAGGACCTCTGGCAGGTTGGTCTTTACAATAAGATAGTTGTTCTGGAGAAAAAAAGATCAGAAATTGAATTAAAAAATAAATCTAAAATAAAATCAAGCATGGCAAAAATTACACCACCTGCCAAAAATGCATTTAAGGCCTCTATGTGATGTACCTCTGTCTGAACATATATTATTCTATGTAGTCTCACACTGCCTTTATCACTCCACTATCCAAACACCTCTAAGAAGTGCATTAGCATCTGCCCAACATCTGTCACGGGGGGGTTTTGTTCTCTCCCATCCTCTCCCCAAGGAGAGGTTCGTGCTCACAGTGCTCATGTGTCTTTTGAAGAGCGGTTCACTGTTGTTTGAGATATATTTGCTGCTACGGGCAGAAATGAGTGCCTTGTGCACAGAGCTGCAGCCAGAGGAGTCCAGGATGCTCCTTGAGGAAGTTCATGGCCTTCAGCTGACTCCTACCAAAAGGCTGTGCCCGAACAGGCAAACTCCAGGCACAATAGCAGCATGGACCAGCCAGATCTTTCCTCTTAAGAGCACTAGTCAGAACCAGTTTGCATTCACACACAAAAAATTACAACCCAAGCCAAACTGTGAGGGCAGAGTGCTGGCTGTCAGTAAACGGAAGAACTTCGTGGGTCACCCACTTGGCTCAGTTTTCCAAAAGGAAGACCTGGAATTCTTGTCATAGGGAAGATTTTTTTGAAAGATTTTGAATCCATCTCTTTGACATAATATGGTTTGGGGGAGTGGGACTTGAGTTTTTGCCCACACAAGGGTCTTCAGCAGAGCCACCACAACATGGAGATGAGCTCCTGCCCTTGCTGTCCACGCTCCAGTGTACACCCTCTGCCTTTGGACTTTCTCTGACTCAGGAGATGTTCAGAAAAGCAAACAATCCCAAGGCTGAGATGCAGATATACTGTTACCCTGCTCACAGCTCCTCAGTGCACCTCCCCTTGTGCAGAAGAACAAGCAGGACTTCTCCAAAGCATATTCCTGAATAAAGCCCCAGTAGAGGCTGGAGTATCTTTAGACATCTAAATGTGTTTTTACCTCCTGGCCTCAGCCACCCAGAAGATAAGGACATTCTTTACAAGACAGGCACTGTGTGAGGTGTGTGCAAAGGCAGGAGCATGTGTGCTCTTCTGCAGGGACGTCATACGGATAGCAAAGTTCACCCAACGCTGAGAACACTTTATTTTTAACTGTTCTCTTATTAAACCAGGCTAAGCCAGAATAAATGCCTTTCTTCAGCTTCTCAGAGTCTATTCAGCCAACTGTGAAGCAGTGTTCGGAGTTAGTTTAGTTATTATTTTCATTTAGGGCTGCACTCCAAGGCAGTTCATCCAGGGAAGGGCTCGTGCTGTGAGATATGCGGGGGATCCCCTGAGGAAGCCCATTCTCCACCGGGCCCCTGTCAGCTGTCCAGGTACTATATATAGCCATCCAATGGTCAGATTTAAAGGCTAGTCTGCAGCAGAAGACAGCATCAAGTGCTCGTTCTTGTATCCCAGAGCAACTGAAGAGAAGGGATTTTTCCCAAAGAGCTGTAATACGAACCCACAGCTGCAGAGCACAGGAAGCCTATGGAGTTTCTGTAGGCCAGGAGCCATCGAGGCTATTTTCAGCAAAAGCAAGCTCTTAAGTATGTCTGAACTATTTCTGACCCCTCTTGTAACATATCATACGCCATGACCTGATTTCTCTATTACCAGGCTAGCTATTGTTTCGAATTCAACCTATGGAACAAACAGGGATTTAAAATACCTTCATGTTTTACAGAGGCAAACACAAGTAGCTTAAAACTGCATTAGTCCACTGTGATCCCTGGATTGTGTTTATTTGTTGCAGAGGAAACCACATGGCACATTTTGAAAAGGACAGACATTGTAGTGTTTTGGAGCTCCTTTATAAGCACAAAGCTCAGATCACAGGTTTCTGTGCAAGCTCCCCCCTCCTAACACGGAACAGAGATCTCACAAACAACAAGCTGAGGATTCAGCTGATGATGTTTGCATTTGCTGAGCTTCATCAGCTGGTGAATATCACTGTAATGCAACTGAGCAAATCACCTATAAAGCCAGGACGTAAATAGTAATGAGGTTTAGCTTGCATTCATAAAATGTCAAGAATCTGAATTTCATACTAGATTTTAAATTTGTCTGTGTAGCAGTGCAAGGAATTGAACAGTTGACACAAATAGAGTTTGTGGTGTCAGGGGCTCACTTACCACCAATTACTTCCATAAGTTTCCCAAGGTGGAGTTAAGTAGTGCACAGGCACTCTTCCTCCACAACAGGTGTATTTCTCCCCTAAGCTGGTGTATCCAGCTGGCTATGGATATCTCTGCAAGGTTTTGACCTGTTATAAGACCTCTATTGTTGTTTGTGCTTTAGGAGGACTCTCAAAGCTGTAGTTCACTTTTCAGCACCAAAATCCACTCAAGTTCTTCCCGAAAAACAACTACTGTAGCTGAACTGAAATAAATTCCCAACAGCAAATGACATTGCGGTGATATGTTGTATCTCAGGAAAGTATGTAACGGGCCTTAAATTGAAAGGAAATACACTGAGGAAAAAAACTGATAGATTATCTGTGCATCACGTTGTACTCATGCTTCCTTCCTAACACTGAAAAACCCATCTGCAAAAGCCTTGCCAAAATGTGCTTATACACACACAGGCATTATCACTTTCTAGGACGGTACGTTTTATTATCAGGTTATTTTCCACTACATTTGGCACAGTTAAGGTAAGCATATTAACTTTACTTCCAAATAAAGAAAACAAAGTTGTGCTGAGTGTCTCAGCCATTGTCAATGAGTTAAGAACTGACAGGAGGTCCAAGTAATGAACCCTGTCTACGGCGCTGAGCCTTCCCCTGGGACACCTCCTCTGCTCATACAATGTATCTGACGGGCATGGATGTAGAATTGCTTTCAATAAAGATTTTATTTCAGGGTTGGATGATTCCTTCCCAAATGTCTTGTCACTAAAGCAAAGTATGTAATACCTGTTATTTTTTAAGTCCTGTGAACCAGCATTTGGGAGGGAGAGGAGGATAAAATGTTGAGCTGGAAACCGTTCATCGTAAGAGACAAATTTTAACACGTTCAAATTGATTGGGAGCTCTGCAATAGCAAAAGTCAGAAAACTGCTGCATAAAAACTGGCCTGTGATAGTGCAGTGAAGAGGCCTGTTAGCAGAATTATTGTTGGGGAGAGTGGAAGGCAGCTGAGCCCTTCCCAGGGCCAAGTCCTTAAGCTAAAACATTACATTTGCATATGCCTGAGTATAGATAGGAAACAGATATTGGCTAATTTTGAGGATAATTATTGGCAAAGTGAATCAATGGGATGCGCAGACTTTGACCTATTAAGGCAGCTCATAGGAACTCACATATCAAATCATTCCTGTCATCCGTCGGGATGAGCAGCTCTGACCATGACAGTGGTCACTAGCACAGTTCAGCAGAGGCACAAAACACTCCCAAAGGGGCTGTCCTGGAATAACCCACTCAGAGAGGAGCTGGCTCCTAATTCTGTAAGGTTAGTTGCTATACCAAAAGGGCAGTTGCCACAAATACATCTTTTTTTCTCCTTTCTAGAGAGTTTTCTTTATTCCCATTTATATTTAATCTCTCGTGAACTCTGTTTAAGTCTTGGTTTCTGTCCCTAATGGGAGAGACTTCCTTAATGAACTCAAATATTGTGCATAATGCTGGCAGATAGGATTTTGATAAGATCAAAACCTACTTTTATCCTTCTGTCCTCCACTGAAGATGGCATTTCCTACACCTGCCAGTCTGGGCCATAATGTTATACTGAGAGACCCGTTCTGACTCTTCCGATCCCTCATTTTGTAATGCGTGATCCTTCAGTAGTAATCTATATTACCAGTTCATGGAAGAGTAGTAGGATTGTCTTGTTGAAAAGTTACCCTTAAATATAATTTAAAACAGTGGAAGAGTATTAGGCATGGATGAAACCCCGTCTGTTGAGGGTAGAAATGCCCCTGACATTGAGTCAAATTAAATCCTCACAGGCTGGAAAAGGAGAAGAAAACAAAATGGAGCAATTCTCAATGCAGCTGGCAGAGGACAGCTCTATTCTCCAACACTCTCCAGCCTAAAATAAAACAGTGCCCTTTCCAATGGGGATTTCCTCCCTAAGTACACTGACTTCTCCATTTTTTTATGTACAGTAGTTTTGTAGCAGTTACTGTGGAGTAAAACTGGATGAAGAACATTTCCTAACACCCACTGTGTTTGAAGTAATAATCCAGTGTGCCTTCCAAATGTCAAAATTAATAATGATTTTATTTAGAGAGTTTGAAAAGTGTCAGTTTAATGGAACTAGAGAGCCAACTCACCATACAATGACCCTCTTAGCTGTAGAGTTGCCCTGTTCTCCATCACACGCTTTCCAGCTTGCAGTTGCCTTGGCAACAGCCAAAGCATAAATTTCAAGTATTTTTCCTTATATATCTGCCATTGACACTGGAGCCCTCCTATCAGACACTTCTGCTGTTTTGATACATCATTAATTTCATTACTATTAATAATGAGAACTGTATTTTCTGTATATCTCCTGACTTGTGATCTTTAAGGACTGAAGCCATTCTTGAAGTTCAGTTATTTTGGGGAAAAAAAATAATCTTGTTCAGCATAACGCCCAACAATTTCTTGATATGGTTCCAACATCTGTGGCACTGGATTATGGATTGTTTCTAAAATAATCTTAAATTGATGGATCATTGCTCCTTTCATTTGGGCTTGACAAAAAGTACCTCTGGCATTTCCTTTCACTTTTTATGTTGAAAATGGTGTATCACTCTTTCTCCTCTTTTTCATGCCAAAAAAGGAATTCTTGCCCATTTTTTCAGGATTTTCTCTTTTAACAACTCAATTTCATTTAGCAGCTATAGTAATAGCTTTAAGTGTGCATATTTGATACTGATTTGCTTTGACTTCTTTTGTGAACAGATGAAAAAAATATCAGTTATAGAATTTCACTGGTAAATATTTGTAACTCAAAAAGACATAAGGTCCCAAACTTATAATTATTTTGTTCAGGCTGGATTGAATTCCTTCCTTCTTTCCCTCTAGTAGCTGTATTTCACCACAAATTATTTAACTATTTGTTTCTAAGTTTGCTTGGTTTATGTTTTTTTCATTATTATGGTCATCAAAACAAGGAAAACTGCATGAATATATCAAGATTTTTTCAAGAAATTTTCTCAATAGAACAATTCTTATTCTGATGTTAAGCTATAGACACCCCAAATCTATGCAAATATTCTTATTGCCACGTTACATACTGATAAACCACAACAGATAACCAGTTTCTCTCCATCACCAACACACACCATGCACATCCTCCATCGCTTCATGCCATACCCTCCCCTCCTGATTGCTGAGAAAAGTTGGCAATGCCTGGACTTTATCAGGATTTGATGTGAGGGATGGAATCTCTGGGAGAAACAAGGAAAAATATTCTCCTTCAAAATGTTGGCAAACAAGGACAGAAGGGTTAGCCATGAATCTGCCATTTTCTGTGTCCACATTGGGAACGCAGGGTCTCAACATCCTGCTCCGCATTTTACAGACAAAGGAAGTCAGTCCCCTCCCGTCCCTTCAGTAAACTGAGCTCCTCCATCTCCTTTCTTCCCCCTGACTCTGCTCATCCACGGTCCACTGCCTCCTTCTCCCTGCAAGGTGCTTCTCCTCCAGCTCCATCAGTGCTGCCCATTATCAACACCCCCTCATTGCAATGATGCTAAACTGATGATCTCCAAAGTTACACAAGATACAACCACTGAATTATTTTCCCCTGGTGAACACACATCTCCCCATCCTGATGTCATCACCAACTACTTTATGAGGTTTCCAGCTTTTACCATGTAACAAGCTCAACAGAAATCAAGTATTTGTCACGGAGAGATCCCAAGCTCAATGTACGTGCTTCTGCATAAGTGGCATCAAGCAAAACAACCTCGTCACCTCTGCAACATTTTTAATTGTGATAAAGATGTGTGACATCCATCAGAAGCCCACACAGTCATTTGGCAACAAAACTACTAACTTTCTAGACTTTTTGAACTCCTAAGAGAAGAGATGATATATTAATATTACCACAGAGGAGAGATAATTAATTTTTTAAAAATTTAATGAAGATGCTATATTTTAAGAAACCAATAGTTAAGCCAATCTGATTAGTGCCATATGGAGAGTGTTTTGTGCAATGGACACCACGGTTACTAGCATGAGGCAGAACTAAGTAATTCTTCCTATTTATATACAGGAAAAAAACACGAGTGTTGATGCTCAAGGAATGTGGTGAACGACAAGATTGGCACAAATCCACAAGACGATGCTTTTTGCTGTATGACCCACTCACTAACATGAAAGGAACCCTTTTTGAAGTGCCTGAAGCCATTATGTGTCATGAAGTTTCTTTCCCTTATAGTGTAGCTTGCTGTAAAATCAGCAACAGGTATGGGAAAAGAGAGAAAGGCTGGGATGGTTTTTAAATTGCTGTCTGGAATTTAAAAGGTGAATGAGTGACGATGGGAGAGGAGGGGGGAAAAGCAGCACTTGGCTTCAACAATCCACTTGCAATATTTAAGTTGAAACTAGCAGGTTAAGGAAGCATCCATAAATTCAAACGTTTATATATTAAAGTTACACTTCATTCTCATTCTTTGGTAGAGCTGTGCAATTTATTTATAAAATACGTATCTTCATTTACTAGTCTTTCCAACCTAGGATACATTACATATTCTGTAGGGTTGAGGCAAATGGATTTCTACTTAGTTTGTACTCACCACCACAGGGATTTATGCGAAACTGCCTATCTAAACTCCATCCATTAAACTCATACTGTTCTTAGACCAGAGTTCTCCATCCTTAATGCCATTTCCACAGGAATATTAAGTCTTAATACAGACACAAGATCAACTTTTAATAATAATAGTCCTTCTCTTGTAATTTTGTGGGTAATAAAGATATCAAAGGTTATAATCCTTACCATTATTTTCTAAGTCATCTCATTAAGGTATGTGGTCTCTGTGTCTTCCAAGAAACTTTGTGTCAGGATAAGGCATACAAAAGTCTTTAGTTACATAAATTTCACAATCCATTTCAGACCATACTCACTTTATTGGATTTAAATTAGCAGAAGGAATGTGTTTCATATGAGCTCTATATTAGGGGGCTTTCCTTTGGTTTCCACAACTCTTTCAGTGCTGGACACCATGTTAAGGGAAGCAGGGAATCTTCTCCCTGGCACCACAAAAACTCTCCTTTCCTTGTTTGTCACATTGGCAGAACTTTCTCTTGCCTCCCCATTTTCTTTCTTTTCGGTAAGTTACCCAAACAAACATCCCTGATAGGAGAATCAGTTAAAAAGTGCCTCTGTGTGCTTCAAGAGCAACAGTGACTCCTCTGACATCCTTCTCTTTTAACCAATTCTTCCATTTCGTCAACAGGATAGCAGCCAAGGAATCCGTGAATCTTATGTCAACACAAAGCTTAGGAATTGTGTTTGGACCAACACTCCTTAGACCTGAAAAGGAGACAGGGAACATGGCAGTCCACATGCTGTACCAAAATCAGATAGTTGAACTTATGTTGAGTGAGTACAGCAAGATCTTCGGCTCGGAGGAAGACTGACAGACAGGGCCTGTTATTGAAAACGTTCACATCTGTCTTGATGTCTAATATTTTTACATTTCTGTAAACATATTTCTGAAATATTTCTTTTTCTTTCAAGTGACAGATGCCTCATTTTGTGCAAACTTAATGATGATTTTTGTGTCTAATTTTCAAACATTGGAATAAAAAATATTGTCAACATTTGCCTATATGTATTCTGCATTAACCCTTTGAGAGTTTCATTATGCTAGCACTCCAAGTGTCACTTTTTCTGCAAGCTGAGCATACAGCATATGGCCCAAGACCATAGAAAATGCTGTTTACCAACATATGCAATGGCACAGAAAGACAAATAATAATTGAGGAGGTTTGTGGAAAACGGATTAAACTATGTATATAGAAAGCAATGAATTAAAGCAGTGATATCAGATCATTCATAGCTAATCTGAGTATAACTTACCTTTCTCTTTGATATATGTTGAAAGTTAAAGCCATGGTGAATAATCAAATTGTCTATCCCAAGAGTTGGAAAAAAAATTACATGCAATGCTTTAAAACAAATAAAATAAACAAAGACAAACAAAATGAGAATGTCACTATTTGCATAACAGTGCCTAAAAGAAATTAAAAATGGAATTGGAACTTTGGCATTTTTACTTAAATGCAGTACATGAAATGAAGACATTGCATGACTGCTCATTTTAATGTAACATCCATTTTGATTCTTCATCACACTGTACATCTGCCCGCTTTCCCCAGCTATCTCATGTTCTGTAGCATTTGTATTGTGCTCCTGAGGATGCTTTATTGGTGAACTACATTAAATTCATCTAGAAAGAACTTTAAAAAAAAGCCTTTTCATATGCCCTTAGGATTACTTGGCTAGACTTGAATCAATTTATGCATTTGATGGTTAGTTTCAGTTGTCATGGATAAACAAAAGGGTAACTGTCTAGAATATATCAAATATTGTTTCATTTTGAAATGTATGTTTCCAGCTATACACATCTCCTACCCTGTTTTGTAAAAGTATTCTGCTGATAAAATGTAGACTTATGTTTGACAGCTTTTTAATCAAGTTCAAAGAGAATAAATAAAACTAATCCAGTGTGGTAAAGAGTCTGTCTGGTTATCGATTTGTTCATAAAATGAAAAATAAACCATGTAAATAAGATGTGTGAAACACAGATCTAGAAGCAAATATTTAAAGCAATTAAAGACCCCAAAACATAGGATTAATGCATAGGTCTGCTGTGCATGAGATATGTCTTCAATATCACCTCGGCAGATCATGGATTGCCTCAGTTTTTACTCAGCATCGTCGTGCGAAATACCATGTTATTGAGAAAAGGTCACTCCTCAGAGTGGTCCTTTATGGGAACAAACATATAACGAGGCATGATCGTTAGCTAAGACCAGGCTCTTTCATCAGGTACTAACACAGGCAGAAAAATAACACCAAGAAAACATAAAAATTAGCTCCGAGATGTTTTGTGACTTCACACGTGTCTGAAAAATCAAGCAAAACGGAGGGGTAGTGACCAGTAATTAAAATGAAAAACACAACAAAACCAAATAAAATCTCCCTCGTATCACAAATATTCAACGCAATTGTTTCTGAACAAAACTATAATGATGTGGAGAACCCAAATTCACTTTATGTTCAAGAAAATATTTTTCATGTTAATGTCAGGCCATGAGTACTTAAACAGTAATGCTTTTCAGCATCCCTGTCTGTAGACTCTTTTAATAGCAACAAACCAGGCGCTGTTTATAGCCTGTGGAAATGACTGGAAGAAAGATAGTCAGAAGTTCAGTCTATTCCTTAATAAAGACCATTCACATTATGGCCCCACGGGTGCTCACAATCATGCTATTGAAGTAATTTCTGCTATTACTGGAAATGAAAAGTTCACTTGTTACTTGGAGCCTGTTGCACTCAGAAGAAAAGATTCTTAATTAATTAATTAATCTTCTTTTAAGCTTTCTCCGGAGCATGGAGACTCCTCTTGTCTTGTTTTTATAAGCAAGACAAGGCTTATGAAATGAACCCATATCTTTCTTGAGATCAGCTGGTTTGGTTCAAGGGGCGGGGGGAAAATCAAGGAAACTTTTGGACACATGAGCCTTTCTTTGGGTTTGAAGGGTGCCTCACATAAATGCTGTACAAAAGTGCTGACTGCTCCGCTAAATGCTTTGTAAAAGCAGCCTGAACATGGCAGTCAATTTGGGAGGACACAAGTGTCTCCCACCAGAGGAGAGTTTCTATCTGGGGCCTCCAGCAGACTTTTATCCCTCTTCATCCTGACAACAGAAAGGAGTGGCCATGCCTTGCTACCAAGCTGCTTCCTTCCCTGAGAGACCAATCTTCTCCCTGTATCCTTTAATATCTACATTAATTTAATGGGAAAAATTACTCACTCAACCATTAGTCAAAGACCCTGCCCCACAGCTCCAGCCATCAGCAGAAACCAGAAGGACAAAGATGGTTAGAGAGAAAAAAAAAACCCCAAAAATAAATTTTCAAGCCTTAACTGCAGCAGGGTTTCTTTTACCTCCTGCTCAGGTAGTTAACCAAGCTCACAGCACGGGGCTCCAACACTCTTTTGTTGCTGGAAACACACATTTCTAAATCCCAGAAGTCTCCAAGTTTGGCCTCCATCACCATGAGCAATTCACTGATCGCTCCCCCAGTTGTTACTTATTAGAGCATTCACTATCACTCGGTAGAAATACTGCTCAAACTTTGCTAAATTTTTAGCAAGTCAAAATTAGACTTGCAGAAGACCTTTTCTTTCAGGAGCTAGCATCACTTTGAGAAAGGCCACAGATATTTTAAGCAAGGAGCTATTAATGGTAAATGATCAGAAAAATGAAGGCTGAGAATGCAGCAGAAAAAATATGTCCAAGAATCACTGTTTTTATCTGCATCTCCTTATGAAGAGTATCTTCTAGTCAAACTTGTGTGAGAAACATGAGCATGAAGCAACTGGGATTAAGGTAAAAGGAGATACCAGAAAGAGACCTCTAATGGAACCAAAAAGGCATTTCCAGCTAGAAAGATTTCTCATGAACATAAAAGATCAATTTATTGAATCCTAAACTCCTGCGAGAAAAACAGTCAGTTTTTAACTCAAGAAATTCAATGGCAAAATAGAATTTTTGAACAAAAAAAAAATGAGAAAGACAGACTGACTTGCTGAGCTACACCTGAAAGAGGAGGTATAAATTCCCTTGAACAGACCTCCATCCCAGTTTTTATTTAGGTACACACATAAATATATATATATGTATATATATATGTAAGAGCAACATACATTATAACAGTCCTTTAATTCTCTGGCAGGACAGCTACAGTTCAGGTAACATTCAGCCTGGTTTTGTAAGCACCCCATGCTGCAACAGAGCCCAAGGCTGCCTTTCAGCCCAAGGCACTCAAGAAGTTCAGCTAATCAATTTTCACATAGTATACAGACCATGGGTAGAGTTGGGAAGAAAGCTGAAAAGTAAGTTGGGACCCACAATCACCAGTGTAATCAAGCAGAGTATAGATTTTACATGGCTAATTCTCAGAGGAGTCTGAAAGCAGAGCCTCGGGGAATGCACACGTTATCACGGCACAGCAGGTTCCCCTGCGTGGCATTCCTGCTTCGGAAAGGAAACGCGGAGCACGGGGAAGCTCAGCATAATCAGAGGCACGGGTCTCAATCACAAGTCCTGTTTTTTGTAGGATGCGTAAATGGAGCCCAGGGCAATTCTTGTTCTGCAGAAGATAGGAACCTTTCCTAGCACCCAATCTGGATTAAAAAAACCCACAACTTTTCTTTAAGGAACGAGGGACAAACAAGTGGCCTGTGGAGGTCAGGCCATACCCCAAACCTTCACTGCTCAAGTAATGCTTTAGGATGCTACTAAAGCAGCAATCTCATCCCTGTGCCAATTCACCATGTGTGATCACAGCACACGAATGTCCTCTACCATTACTTACATACTCCATGCTATTTTTACACTCAGCAATAACACACGTCCAAACATACCCAAAATACTGTGAGAATTAATGCCCAGTTTTCCTTACAGAGTTTTACAAAGATCTGGTTGCACGTTGGATAGAAAACATGAGCCGCCACTTCAGTTTTTCCCACAAAACATACGATGAAATTTAAAAAAATTTAACGCATTCAAGACTCAAGACATGAGATTGGGGATGTAATACCACTGCACATCAATGGTGTGAGAAACTGAGGCACAGAGCCAGTTGTGTCAAAAGAGAATATTCCATTTTACTGCTCATTTTATTCAGACCCACTCTAATTTTTTTATTTATTTTTTTAAATAGAATCATAGAATGGTTTGGGTTGGAAGGAACTTAAAAATAATCTCATTTCAACCTCCTGCCATTGACAGGGACAACTTCCACTATGCCAGGTTGCTCCAAGTCCCATCCAACCTGGCCTTGAACACTTCCAGGGACAGGGAGTTCACAGCCACTCTGGGCAACCTGTGCCAGCGCCTCACCACCCTCACATAAACTTTATATTCTACACCTTGAATTCACCCATGTAGTCAGGTATTTGGGTTTTTGCAGGCACCCAGCCCTGCAACCCAAGGGCCAGGGGGCCTCAGAGGAAACAGAACAGGAAAAAATTTGTCTTCCAAACTCTTGGCCGCAGTGAAGTTTTCTGGCTTTCTGAAGTTTGCTTTTAAAATTTCAGAAATACTTCAAAGGTGCTGGGAACCCACCATCTCACAGCAAAGCAGCCTTTTCACACACCTCCAAAATACCTGGGGCAACACCTTTCACCTTCACCAGAAGTTGAAGGCTTTTTTTAATAAGTTTAAGAGGGACTATAAAAGACTGCAAGTTCTGAATACTTGCCAATTAGTTACCCACAAAACACCAGCATTTTAGAGCACATTTCTGTTAATAATATACAGACTCATAAATTTCACATGATTCTCCTCTCCTCTGCCTGTGTCAAAATACAATTTCTGTGCTCAGCTCTTACCCAGAAGTTTTCTGGCTGCATGTCTGGCATCTCCCCACCGGTGATTTCTATACTGTCTCAAGGCTCATAAACTTTCAAAGAATCAGCTCAAAAGCTTTTTGAACATTTTTTTGATTGCGATTTTGGGTAGGTGGAGTTGTGGCCTCTGCTCTGGAAAGTTAAAGTAACCACATTGAAAATGTCCATTGCTCAGACTCCAGCCTACCCACTGCAATGAAAAAGGTATAAAAAGTCCAACATTATGTCAGGCTTTCCCACTGGGAATGTTTCTTTGCAGCCCCAGGCAGCAAATGGTTTTAAGTAAATGGCTAACACCCTGTATACGTTTCTATCTTTATGTAGTTTCTGTCACTTATTATCCATTTTTAATCCTACCAGGCTCTTTGTCTTAATGGTATCTGATGAATTTCCCAGGTTAATTATGCACCATGTAAGAAAATATTTTACTTGTATCACTTTTAAATTCATTAGCTTTTAGTACCATTGTATAGCACTCCACTTGCTCTTGATTTATGGGAAAGGCTAAATAGGATCATCTGACTGACCTCTCCTGGCAATTCACTCTCCTATAGACCACTAACACATCAGCTCTCATTTGTCTCTTAATCAATTTAACCTTCCCTTGAATAGAAGATCTGCCACACCCCTTACTACTTGCTCTGTCTTTCACTGGATGCTCTGTGTATCTATTCTGCCCTTCAGAACAAAGCTCTGGATATCCAAGGGGACAGGATCCTTAATATTTTCATTACTGAACTCTTTACATACCTTTAAAGAGTCAAGTAGCTTGTTTGTATCTGATTTCTCCTCTGCACTGAAGAACTGAACTGTCCTTAGAGCATGGACCAGGTTCACAAAGGAATGTGGGGAATTAGATGCCATTTCTGGTCCATACAGAGAACACACCAGCGCTGCTGGTTTCTCCTTGTGGCTACCTCACCTTGCAGCTCTCCAAATTTCCATCAGCAGTTTCAGCTACACAAGCCTGGCAGTCAGCAGGAGGAGCGAAAGCAGGATAGGAAGAGACTGTCCAGCTCCTGTGCTAGAACCCAAAGTACTGGGAGTAGGAGCAACCCGGAGAGGCTTCAGACTTCCCAAAGGATTAGTAATAATATGCTTGTATGTATAACAACAGCAATGACAAGCAGGGATGCCCTATGCTCTGCATCCACCATCCAAATGTGTGCACTGTAGCTCTTCCCAATGGACAGGGTTCTGTAGCACTGATGGTTAATGGTGATCTCCTGGATGCTGGAATGGTAAAAGTCAGTCTTCTAATCCCCAGATTCAACCCAAATTAAACCCTCTTTGCCACTTGGCAACAGCCAGAAAGTTCTACTTAGTGACAGATTTTTGGTTGTGTGTATATTCAGCCTGAGAGGAAAATAAGCACTGTGAAGATCAAATGAAAGGTATCTGGCACCCGGCTGAGCCACTCTCACCTTAGTTTCTGAGCCCCTTGCAGTCTTTGTGCTATTGGCTTACCCACAGGACACCAGCAGGGACTGCTTTTGCCTTTTGATGTTTCAAAATTAAAATGCAGCCTATGGCGGCTCAGGGATATGGGTCTGGAACTTACTACAAGATGGGCCAGGATCCTGGAAGGGCTATCAGCTCCCTCAGGAAAGCTGCAGTCTAAGGATGCATCTCACAGACTGATGGTGCAGCATACAAGTGATACTGCACATTGTTTTCCAGTTGGAGATCCACATTTTCATGGAATCACAGATTCCACACTAGCCCAGACCATGCAGTGCTGCAGGAACGTAGAGCTGACAATCCCCTTGCTCTGTAAGACACCTGAGTTCAGGCAAAACAACACAATAATATTAGTTATTCCAGGTTTATGGAGCGTTGTTGGTTGGCAAACAAATCAAATTTCCTTTTTTGCTTATGATGTGCTTCACTTCAAATGTGAGAACTGAAAAACAAAGCAGCTACCTTAAACAAACATGCCCTGAGATGCAAAATACAAGCACCTTCCCGAGACCCCAGTACTATTCTTTTTCACGTCATGTCCCTTTGAAGTGCAGATAGCCAAAAACATTGGCAGTGCTTTGCCTCTGATGCTGCAGTTTTTGAGAGTATTATGCATATTGCAGATGCGGTTTTCTTGCACTAGACTGAAAAAAAAGAAATAATCTTATTAAAAATGTAAAAGGATTTCAGGGTTCTGTGCATACTCAGAGAAAAGAGAGATGTCAACAATAAACATGCCATCTGAACAATACGGAAGGACCTCTGTCCCATGGGCATAATAGATGTTTTATTAATAACTTGCTTTTATATATTTTTCTCATTTCCCAAAACAAAGGGAGGAGGGGGAAAAAAAAGGAATGGGTTTGAAAATCAAAACATTTCCTTAACTGGACAATTCAACATCCTCCCTGAAACACACGAGGATGAACTGAGACTTGGTACATTTTCTGGGTCTCTGTTCTCCTGCCCCTGGTGCTTTTCTACGCCCCTGGCACGGGGACAAAGACCCCCTAGTTTTAAAGAGTCCATCACGAAGCACATCAGCTCCAGATGACAGATTAAAAAGGTGGGTCATTTAAGTGGCTTTAGGCAGACTCAGCACAAGCACTGATGGAAAAGATGGGGTATTTACAAGTTACTGCTTGTCTGAGATTGCTGGACAGGGTGCAAGAAAGAATGAGAAGGAGGACATGGCAACTTTTTTTCACGTTCTGGAAGAAACAAAGCAGTTCTGCCAAAACAAAGTAAGTTTTTCCTAATTTAAGTCAGTCGTCTTCTCTCAAGTAGAAGTCTCAGCAATGGATAAAGGAGAGAGATGTATCTTTGCTCCTCTAGGTACCTTCAATCTGAGCATGTTTTCAGGTCCCCTGGTTTGGCCCATACCAAGTAAACAGGTCCAGGGAATCGTAATATTTACTCTCTTTGCTGTGACATAATTTTTCCTCACACAGAGCCTTTATTTCAGATAATCTGAACCTCTTTGGGAATGCTGTGCCTAGAGTATAGGCCCTCAGTAAAATAGGTTTTCTTCCCAAATGGCTTTAAAAAAGCCAGGCAAACATGGGAGGGTAGAACAGGGACATGGTATGTATTATAGCATGGGGTGATGGAACTATATGATCTTTAAGATCCTTTCCAACACAAACCATCCTGTGATTCTATTCTGTGAAGGCAGAAGAGCCTACAGTAATTTTCCTATTCCATTTTCTGCCAATATATGTGACCTGTGCTATTATATCTTGTTTTCTGGTAACCTACCTGTATAAATAGAGTCTTCGCTATGGAAAACAGATGCTGCTAGGAAAAGCTCTGATCTTGATACATGCAAAGAAAGACAAGGGCTCCACGTCAGAAGCAACGTCATTTATCCCTAAGATCAGCAGCAGACACTTGCCAGGAAATCATTTTAAAGCAGGTAGTGAAGAGAGGTGAACCTTGAGATCCGTGGCTAAAGGGTCTGCAGGCTCTGCTCAGTCACTAAGAAACCTTTCCAGGATGGAGAAATTACTATTTACTTACGTAAGACTTTAATTTCTTCGTATCCCAAATAGTTTCTACACAGCCAGACATTAGATTTTACCTTGTGGAGGCCAAAACCTTTTTTAATCCTTTTCTTATCTGTACAGTTGGGGATTCATTCATAAAAGAATTGGAACATTTGCCCTCAAAGGTGCCTGAGTGCAGAAGGAATCCATCACTTGCATATCAGGTTGGGAGGCCTTTTTCTGCCTTAATTCAAGTGTACTCTGCACTCTACAGGGGTCACAAGTCAGGCTTCTTGCCTTTTCTATGGACACTCTGCTGTGAAAGAGACCAGGATAACTCACTGGATAGATGGGAAAAAGCTCTCTAATTAAGAAGCAAGTGTACATCTGTCTCAGGCCACTTGCCAAGCATAATGTGGTGGGGAGGCAAATCACTCTGCTGTTAGAAACTGTTCCTTTCGGACTTGCTGACTCCAGAAGTGAAGGTGACAGACGCCTCACAGTCAGGTCTCGGGACTTTCTGTGCCCACCTAACGGTGAAGAAGTTGTGGGATTTATCAGAATTTCATCTGATCATAAACGTGCCAGAGGTTCCTGAGGTTTAGACAGCTCTGAACACGTCTCTGATTCACTTATTTAAACTTATTGCTGTGAAAACACAGGTACAGGTGCACAGTAACAGATGTGTCTGACAATTATCTCCACGAACCCATGGCCAGGTTGTGTCAAAAATGGGCCCAGATGTGGCCAGTGTCACCAAGTGGTGGGAGGAAAAGGAGTATGAGAGGCCACTGTCAAAATGGATAGACAGTTTGGCAAGAAAAAGCCAGACCACTTGGGAAATTTGGCACACTCCAGATTTTCTGCTGCCCTCCAAAGAGACTGTGCTTATGGAAAGAAGTCTCCCAAAAACCTTAGACTGGAGTTTGTTTAAAAAGCTAGTCCTGCCCCTGAAGCTCATACTTCACATGAGCACATCTCCTGCATGGACAACAGAGGAGAATATGTTACCATAGCCAGAATCCCATCTGTTCCTAAGTTTATTTTATTAATTTCACATCATATCCTTCTGAAATGATTAAGGGAAGAGGTGAGAAAGAGAGGGATGTAGCCAGCCACTCTGTGAACAAATAAGAGCACGTTCAGCACCATCCTGCCAGCACATATGAAGCAGGTGAGATCAGTGTCCGTGTTCCGAGTGAGGATAATGATTTTGGCTAGTGCATCATTTAGCAGCCTCAGCCCATCTTCTAGAATAAATGCAGCCACTGTAATACTGATGTTCCTTCTACAGTCACTGTTTAGCCAGCAAGGCCCTGAGGTGGCTTTTACCATCCTTCTGGTTGTAGTAGCACACAGAGAGGCAGATACAGAGCTTATAGCAGATGCCAAAGTCCTTTTAACCCTTTTTCTCTCCACTTCAAGCAACACTACAAAGGCTTGAAGGGCTGTCTCATGTTAGGTTGGATATTGGGAAGACTTGACTGTGAAGGTGGGGAGGCCCTGGCACAGGTTGCCCAGAGAAGCTGTGGCTGCCCCATCCCTGGAAGTGTCCAAGGCCAGGTTGGACAGAGCTTGGAGCAACCTGGGATAGTGGAAGGTGTCCCTACCCGTAGCACTGGATGAGCTTTGAGGTCCTTTCCAACCCAAACCACTCTGTGATTCTCTGAAAGAGATCCAAGCTCGCACAGGAACGTCTTTGCTTAACATCCACCACGTTGATGACTGTAAGTTAATTACCGCGCACACTGTACCGGTGACAGTAAATATTAGTGCTCTGTGCTACAGAACAAATATCCCATGATGAAAAATTCAAACGGTATCGAGCTTTTCATTAGTGCAGTAATGGCTTTCTCACACATTTAGCTCATTTTTAATTCGACCTGCTAGGGGAAGGAAATGACATACTTTCTGTTGAATAAGACAGCGCCGAGATTATATGAAGGTGCGTTTTTATGGGTAAAGAAACGTATGCCACATTAATCTATTTTTATGCCTTGCAGTACGTGCTGATGAGTCATTTGAATGCCAAGTTTCATTAGTAAATTGGGAGTGATATAGGCAGCTCTGTGCTAAAATAAAAATGTATATTTCGTTTAAGAACGTGAAAATTTCACTAGTGCTGCAGAATGTCTTAAACCCTAAGTAGGATCATAGGATATAAGGATTAAATCTTAGAACCCTGTTTATAGAGGGAATTTTGTGTCCATAAAATGCACATTAGGAATACAATCTGCCCGATATTGTATTGTTCTATCATTTCTCTACGGATCATATTAGTCAGTGTCCTGTTAACATCCATTTTATCATACTGTCATAATATTATATTGAAATGAGATCTGGCACTTTTGGGGTCCTGTGCAAGATGAAAAAATGGGTCTCCAGCAGTCTTCCTCTTAGATATAATTGAAAAAGAGGCAGGCATGAGGGCATGCTGTGATTCACGCTGCCGGAGAGTGATCTGGAATCATTCAGATGATGAGTACATAGAGAATGCCATGCACAGAAAGATGGCAATTTGCTGTACTAATGTTTTGAAAATGAAAATTTCTAGCTGTTTTGCAGAGGAGCTTAGTAGGAAAGGCAGAAGAAAAAAAAACTAATAATAAAATCTTTTATAGTTAAGTCAGATTATTTCTGTTGTTTTTGGAAAGGCTGCACTGCAAGAAATGTGTTTTCTGGAGAATGATGTAAAGCATAAATGAACATTGCTTTATTGACCAAAATAAGCGTAAAATACAGGAAATGGAAGGAAAATAGAAAATGAAAAAAAATTCTCTCCTGTTCCTTGAAGAATAGTTATACAGAGGGATCCAGGGGCACCTTTCAGGCTCCTTAAACTGAATCTTGAATTCCCACTGTGGCCATTTGGCCATAGGGATGGACACCTACATACACCAAGTACTTCAAGCCCATAAGCCTATATTTCTGCCATCAAGCCATATTTCCAATAGGCAAGCTACCTGACAAGCCCCAGAAGGAATGAAAACAATGCTTCTCTTTCTTCCCAAATAGATTATAACTAATGATATCAATGTCCTATTCTTTTGGTGCTTCCACTGAGCTTTAATACTAACAAGTAAATCAAACGAACGCTTCCAACCTTTGTTTAGTATCTATGCTGTCAGTGGTGGTGCACAGTCAGTATTAAAAAGGTGGGCTTTTTTCTTGTTGTGCTTTGTTTTGATTAGCTCTGCTCTTGATGTCATCATTTGGTGTTAAATGAAAGAAATTTAGTACTAAATTATGTACCTTTCATCAGGATTTTGTTGTTGAAGACTCCCAAGCTCATGCAGCTGGCCTGTCCTCAAGAGAGTGACCCAGCAACCTGACCCGAGTTCTCTTTCAGGAACTGAACCAAGCTTCTGTAAAATCCAACCCCACTTTTTGTCCCCACTTCATCTGGGATGCAATTGGAGACCTGCGGAGAAGGCAAGGCCACAGACTCAACTTAGTGACATCCAGGGAAACACTTCCTCATCAAACACATGAGAAAATCCATTTTAGTGAATATTCCTTTCAGAAACCACGCTGTACAGTAACAACTCCTCTATCTACACGTTGGAGCAGATGCAATCAAAATCAGTGTTTTTCAGCAGGCTTTAAAGATCCTTTAAAATATGGTACATCATCCATATTTTTGCCCTCTATTTTACAGCTTAAGTTCTTCTCAGCTACCCCTCACCATCCTCTGCGGTTGTTGGTGACATTTTTAAATCACCATTCCTTGTTCTCCTTAATGTATCTGTTTTTACCATTGCTATTTAAATTTTTTATAAGTCTCTATACACTGAAACAGTTGAAGTGTGATCTTTCCAGCAGAAAGGAGGAGACTCCTTTACTTAGGAGGAACATATGTGCTTTGCAGGGCTATGAGTGACCCAGAAATAGATGGTTCCTGGGAAAACACTGTTAAGAACCAAGATGGGCAATTTTCTACACGTGCAAGTCCAGGTGAACAGGGAATCTTCAAGAATCTCCCATTGAGCCAAAAACGGGACCATTTTTATAGCTTTCAGTTTTGAGGTCACAGTCACCCGGACTGGAAACTCAAAAATGACTTCAAAAAGGCAAATGCTAACTAGATTTCACACTAGATTTCATTTTACTTGGCATTACAGAAAGAATGCAGGTATTAAATAGACTGTTTCCTGTATACAATAAGGTTAATTAGTAGCAAGGGATGGAAATCAGTGTAGACATAACTCTTTTAGACAGGTATCAAAAATAATCCCCTGATCCCCACAGACCCCAGCTGCACTGAAAGAAGAACAATATAAAAGATTCTTTAAAAGAAATTTTTCAAACATTCTCCAGGTGTCCCAGCTATATTTAAATGGGCCCGTGGCCCCATGTGTACTCCAACCCTTTCTGCTCTACAGTTCCCTTGCTCCAAGTTAAATGAGCAGAGTACTTGCACAGAATTTTGAGGTGCAACATAAAGGATTTCTGTACAAAGAGACTGGGATTGCAAACCGAGACAGACAGGAGAACAAAAAGAAGAATATATTCTGGGCTGAATGGGACTTCCCTAAGCTCCTTATCAATAAGGTTAATAAGGGTCCATGCAATTTACTGATCACTACGATGCAACAACTGGGCTAAGGCTATAAAGAAGCTACACAGATACCAGCTTTTCGTGCTTCTCAGGGCCCACCACATTAAAGCCCCTTTACCCTTCCCCTGTCACCCCTCTCAAGAGAATAAACTCCAGTCTGTGTGATTGGCCTCGCTAAAATCCCTGGTCTGCTATTACGCTTCTACCTGCCCTAGTTAAGCAGATTAATAGTTATTTCCTTGAATTTGATCCTCCAGTCCCTTTGTAATTGAAGCAGTAATGCTCAGATATTTCTAAAAATGTATTTCTGAAAAATACATTTCCTTTTTTCTCCGGTTTAATTTTGTTATCCTCAATCATATGCATGATAGAAAAAAAATCCCAAACTTCTATCTCCTTTATAAAATACATGTCATATCAAAAAGGTGACAAGAGGGGGAAAAGTAATTAGTGAGTTCACAGAGTTCAGTAGAAAAGTTAAAATAGAGTAACACATTACTTTTTATGTTGAGATTTCACAAGACAAATCTTGCCTGTGTTTTAATTGCATGTGACCCTGGCAGTCCCACTCTGAAATGAAGTGCCGTAAAATTAAAGATGACAGACGCTCAAAACAAGTCTTGTGATCTTGATTAAACTACAAAGACCACACTTTCTCTCTGCTGCAACTCAGATATGATGGGCTGTTTTATTTGGGGAATTGCTTCATTAATGCTTTCTTTGACTAGACATGTTTATTATAAAAAATACTGAATATGGTGATATCTTGCATAGCTAAATAAAGTCTAAAAGACAAGTAAAAAAAATTGGGAATCTTTAAATAGCCTCAAGACCTAAATGCTTCTTTTAAAGATCATGGGCATCTGTAGAAGAAGGTACCAAGCATCCCTGCAGTGTACAGCACCTATTTTGAAAAGCAAAAGGGTTTTTTCACGATTATGTCTCTAAGAACCAAATTGATTGTTCTGTCAGTATTATCTGATGATTATTTCGAGTTAAATTTCCACAGGCCAAAATAAGATGTGGGTCGGAAAAAAAAAAATGGAGAAAAGAAATGGAGGGGGGAAAATCCCCAATCACCTTGTCTTCCAAAAAAATCATTGGTAATTTTCAGAAGTGTAATGATGATAACCAACTGCAACTGGATATGTGCAGACTTCCTACATAAATTATGTATTTTCAAACTTGCCTAGTTATCTACGCCCTGTGACTAAAGAACCTGAAGCACTATATGCACCTTTTAAAGGTAGATTTAAATTAACTACCATATATGCAAAACCTAAATGTTCCGTATTTTCTAGAGACCAAGTTATGAGCAATTCTTGGCTTTCTGTACAATTTTCAGTTCAAATAATGAGCTTTCAATAGACTTAGATTAATAAGTTTAAGCATAATAAAGAAGAGTCCCATTATCTATCTTCAAAATGATCTCCCAGCATTTCAGGACCGGTTCCTATTATTTGGCTACACAGACATGACTTAACCTCACCAGAGAAATCAGAGAGGCTACATAACCCCA
>VZRE01015336.1:1194170-1229170 GCA_013396775.1 Cephalopterus ornatus
CATCACCAGCTTCAAAAGTTCAAACTTATTCTTTTGGCCACTGCAGTTGGTTGATTCTTCCACGTTCAGTGTCCTGACACTGACCGCTGCCAAATCACAGCACAGCTATCGTGGCACATATTTACTGTCAGACCCACCATTCCTGGAAAAAAGCAACTGAAGGGTTCTGCACACACCTGTGATTTCACAACCCGACTGCAATTCTAGCGCATTTGGTTTCTGTAAAAGGAACATCAAACAGTGTCGTTCAAACCACTTTAAAGGGTTTCCTTCAGATTTGTGATACCCCAGTAATCCAGAAAAATAATCTAGGTCACAGATTTCAGCTTAACCCACCTTAATGACAACAAATTAACTACCACAGCATTTTTTGCGATCTGAAATTGAAGGACTTCCAAAAATATTTGAAAAAAATTACCAGAAATATTTACTGGGTCACACATTTGAATATAATCACACTGAACTCAAAATTAACTTCTTAAATTCTATAAAATGAGTTTTTAACACAATAGCTTCTGTGACCCTACAGATCAACACTTACAAACCAACAACCACTAAAATCCTGATCAAGACCAAGAATCCCAGAAAGTGCAAAGGGAGGAGTAGAAATATTGCAATTCTTTTTATCCTCAGTGGGATTCACTAACTTTGAAGAAATTACTGTTTTATACTACTGAAGGTGATGGATACATAGAGTATGAGGCAACAAGCAAAGCAACAAATGTCAGTGTGAGACATTATTGAGTACAGAACCATTTTCACGTCACTAACTCCAGCCAAGGGCAGGATCCAGGGGGACACATCTCCACAGCTGCTGATTTGGTGGGGCTTTATGGTCCACAGCTGTGGGGTTGTTGCAATTGTTCAGCCAAAACCTTCCTTTCTCAGGAGCTGAGAGAGTGCACGGCGAGGCATGTCACTGTGCCAGCCTTCCTTTTGAGTTAAATCCTGCATATTATTGTGAAAAAGCTGTGATGAATTGCAAAAAAAGTGTCTAAGCTCAGGTGAAGAGTTCTGTCAGGTGTCTAAAGGCAACTGGTTCTAAAGGTGACTTATTTAGTGGCTCCAATGCTAACCAAACAAAATGGAATTAACAGACAGGTTTCCTTTAACGTCCCTCCCAACCCTAACCTTTCTGTGATTTCTCTTCTTCGTGACTTGCCATATTTTGAAATGAGGTGAAATATGGATTTACAGATACCTTGTGACAAGCCGCACAGGATCAAAAGTTTTCCTTCAGCTCATCTTTGAAATGGGCACATATTGTTAAAAACACATCCTCATGGATGAAAACTCAGCACCTTC
The DNA here is from genome assembly GCA_013396775.1 of Cephalopterus ornatus. Lineage (NCBI taxonomy): Eukaryota > Metazoa > Chordata > Aves > Passeriformes > Cotingidae > Cephalopterus > Cephalopterus ornatus. Next base: position 1,195,476 of record VZRE01015336.1, read on the forward strand.
ACCCCACATTTATTCAAGCCAGTGAAAGCACAAACCAGAAATCAGCCTATTCTGTGCCACTCTGGTTGGAATCTCCCACCCAAGTAGATAGGAGGGATGCAAACTGCTGGATTTCCAGTGGGAAAAGCAAAGGGATTCTGTTTACACAGCAGATGCAGGTATGTTACAGGGTATGAATTTCAGTATGGGAGTTTATTTTAGCACACTGAAAGTCTAGGCAGCTTTATAAATTGCAGACGTGAAGGCTTGTTACTTGGCTTACAGGTTCCTATGGCAAGATGACAATTACTGAATAGGTTAACTTGCTGCAGAGCCAGCCAGGATCTGTGACTCTCCATGGCATATAAAAGAAGTGAAAGTACAGCCAAAATAAATTCATTTAAAAATCCGAGCAAATAGACATGACATTTTTCTTGCAGGTTTTGACTGGCTCTAAAAATATCAACAGTCTCTCCAGTTCTAGTGCATGCTCCCAATAAACAGCTTTGGAGACTGATTAAAATACCACAGCTCTGTTTCCATGTTTTATCAATCTCATTAGCCATTTGCTGAATTGAAGCTATGAAGCAGCAGTGAATTTGGGGGAGGGGGTTAAACAGCCACACAATGGGTCAACATTTGTCTAAGGGCTCATCTCTGCGGTAGTTTGGTTTTAAAATGAGAAGGTCTGTATGGGAGTTAATCAAAGGACAGTAGTTTTGATTTTAATCCATACTGTACTTCACGCCAAATAAAGTGGTCCCAATGTGTGCAGCAAAATCCCACCGTCTGCCTGCATATATATTTTTTTTCCAAAAAAACCTTTGTATTAGTTTGTAATTTTTCAAATCCTGAATATTGTTCCAAGCCTTGGCCCATCCTGGTCCATGGCAGTACTGAAGTTCAAAGGAATTTGGAGCAGTTGCTTGCAAAATATAATCAAAAGCATCTGAAAAAGGTTCAGATAACCCAAACCTGCAGCCTGAGCCTCCCCATTTCAAACAGGAAACTATGCAGTCCTCCCCAAAACTCCAAAAATGTTTGGCAATAGAGCATTAGACACTGACTTTTGGGAGCATGTTGTACAGCGGATGCCTTTCCATTAGTTGGCTATGTCCTAATCCAGGCATCCCAAAACTTCTGGAATTATATTCTCATACTCACACATGCACCTCAATATGGAAAACAAAATTGCTTACTCAGTGCAACCACAGTATTAAATCAATCCACTACCAAATGTACTGGGGGAGGATAAGGAGATGCCCTTTATTATTTAAACTAAAAGCAACGTCATTTATTTACCCTGATGAAATTCAGTGGCAGGAATAAAACAGGCAGTGAAACACAGGGAAGGAGCAAAAGGGAGAGAGAGGGACAAAAGCAACTTTAGCATAGAAATATTCTCTTATATATGTCCTTGTACCCATAACAATATTAATAATACCCAAAAACCTGCTCTTTCTAGCCTGTGAAGTGCATCACAGCCTGTTCACTGGGAAATGAAGTTTACACAGTACATATGAAGTGTAACTCAGGTGTCAGTGAGACCTCTGTAGTACTGGGGGAATAATTAAGTTTTCCTATTAGGAACATGTGTCATCCTGAAAACTTCAGAACTTTTTATTGACAAAAAAAAAGTACTCGCAAAGGCTGAATTAAAGGTTAAATACAACCTAACTGCAATATTTCAACAAGTTACAGCCAGAAAATAGAACAAGTAGGATATAAAACTTGAATAAATGAATACACATTCAGCCCACTACTGGATTAGAATTCACCCTAAAACCACGGACGTAGCTAAGGCCATGGAATAGGGAAGAAGCAGAGCCCTTCCAGCAATCCAGGTGAGCTCCAGAAATCAAATCAATACCTTGCAATAAAAACAAGGTTGAATGTATTGTTAGTCTAAATAAAATTTACACATTCCTATTCTGACATTATCAGCTAAATTAAGCATTCAACAAATCTTAAATAAATTACATTGACAATGTTAATGCAACTCACCACCAGTGGCAATACATTAAAAAAACCGTGAAGGCATTGTAATTTGAGAGTCTCAAATCTCTATTTCTTAATATTGGTGTTATCCAATAAAACACATCCACTGACCGTAATGTCTATTTTAAAAAATACTTCCTGCTTTCCTGAGAAATTAAACTAAAAAGCAATAAGCGTTGTTTATGCAAGCCTTGGCAGTACTCTAGTTCTGCTTGTTACATACTAAGAAGCTACAGAGTAGAGAGAGGATGAGGTAAAAAGGAAGGAAAATAAAAGGAAATTATTTTGCTAGCATATTATTTTCAAAGCATTCACTTCAAGGAAGGGTGAGAGTAATACAAGCTTTGTTATTCAAGCATCATATATAAATACATAGATTGTAAAATACCCACTTTCAGATCTGAAATCTAAGTCAAACAATTTATTCTGCTACAACCCTCTTATTACCCTTTAAATTTAGCCAAAGTATTCCCTGCCAAAGATAGATGGAAACATGATGAACAAATCCATCCTTCATGTACTCTAGAAAGAAATTCAGGCCCTGTCTTCTAGTCACTCATTTGCATATAAAGAGATTTACTAAAAATTAATGACATTTTCTAGTTTTATCAATGTTAAATCTAAACAAATCAATTGAAGCGAATTAGATTTAGCTCAGAAATGATGCAAAGTGCATTTTGACATTGTCTTATGTGCAAACAGACAAAATTTAATATTTCTCTCTTCTGGACCCACTTGGTTGTGGAAACCCGAAGCAACCAAGAAGGGTTTGTGCATTTAGAGTCCTCCAAAAAACCAAAAAAGTCTTAGAAATAGGTATTTTTTTTAATTTATCCTAAATGTTTTCCCAGGGACATCAACAGAAGAAAGCTGAATGTCTTTTGTGGAGTCCACCACAGATATTCTGCATATTTCAAGCTGAAAACATGGTCATGCATTGATAGGTTTTTGTACTAAGATCTGTGCAAGTAAAAATAATTGCAAAATATATATGAATATTTTTAATGTTTTCAAGTCCCTAAATCCAAAGAAAAAAACCAGACATAAGCTAAAAGTGATGTGTCATAGCAGAACTGAGCAGAGGCTGGAATACTTGAATCAAGAAAGGTCTCTCTTAATCTGTAATGTGTTGATAGTACTGGACTTGAGATTGTTCATGAAAAACTCTCATCCCACAGTTTTGACTCAGATCCATTTGCAAACAAAAGTACCTGTAACATCTGGAGTGAAACTGGAACCACTCGGCATTTTCTCGTGAAAACTTGTAGCAAAGAATTTGCTGTAAATTTTGACTTTAAATGAAAGTAGTTCAGACTTAGAAAAAACCCTATATCTGATTTCATATGCTTTGGAGGTGGGACTGGCAATTTCGCTGAAGCTGCAAATGAAGCTGAAATCTTGGAGTTATAAAGCTAAACAAAACAAAAAGAAAAACGTGTAAAATTTCTGCGAAACAAATTATGTGAATTTTGCACAGCTGTACTCAGGGCATAACTGTAAATGAAAAGACCAAACTAATTAGATTATAAGCAGTTGATCTGCCTTATATTGTTTTATCATATGTAGTAGGTATAATATCTCCACATGAATGACTTGAAGCAAGTCATCAACATACTGTGTTCAAGAAAGCTGATCAGATTAGAAAGACCTTGTAAGTTATGCTTGAAGAAGATGAGATTGATGATAACTTCCTACTCACAGTTAGACCAATAAAATTGCTTCATCTCTATTAAACTTCAGGTTTCTGGAGACACTGTGTCCTGACAAGACCGAATTAAACGTAGAAGTTCATTAGTGCAAAGCAGACACCAAAGTGTCAAATGACTGAATGTTATTTTGAATGGGTTTCCCAGTGTCTTTGTAGGAAATCCATTAAAAAAAAAATGGAATAATTTTTTGTGGCTGGTTTCCAGCGATAGGATCAATGAACAATATTCAGGATGCTGGCTGAAAGCCAGATGTAAGGCATCACTGTAGCCCTTAAGTATAGCGAGCTTAATTTTAAGCCTACGAATAGTCCCGCTGAATTTCCCAATCCTCACGTGCTTAAAGAGGAGTTTGTGCATATGCACTTCTGCAGAGTAAGGCCAAGGAAGATAAAGTTACTGGCATATTTCTCAGCCTCACTGCAGACCATTTACGCCACATGGAAAGGCTACACAGTGGGAAACTCAAAAACCCTGTCCCTGAGTGGGGGGTGCAGTCCATCAGCAAGGCTGCTTCCTGGCAATCCTCTAAGAAGGACCTCTCAAATATTCACTCAAAATGTATGGCAAGCCAGAGCTGGTCCAGGGAATAAACATCTTCCATCCTTATGAAAAGTGTAGCTAATGCAGAGGTTGCACAAGATTTGCACGGTTTGGGCAAGGGAAATTAGAATTCAACATTTGACCAGTGAGTGTCTGTCCTTCTACTTTTAGGTGGCATAGGAGGACACTTGATCTTTTTTTTTTTTTCCACTTTTACCAAAGGCAGATGAAAATGTCAGCAACCTGAGCATATCTTTACTCTACAAAATTAGCAAAACACGTGAGGTTTCACTGCACAGAAGAATAACATGAGATGTTCTGGGAACATGCAGCAATGTGGGTGGTCATGATGAAGAAAAAGCTTTGGAGTATTTATACAGCAAATAAATATTCACAGACACTGCTATTCCCACTCACTAAAGTTTTGAAAGACATTATTCTCCTACAAGACAGATAAGAGAGAAGACATGGGGGATGAAGGGAAACTATTATGGAATGAGGAATAAGGGCCAGAGCCACGGCCACAAGATTGATGTGAGTACTACAGTAAGCAAAGACCAATTCACTGCTTAAGGGTGTCAAAATGCAGTCCTGGGAGAGAAGGGAAGGCTGAGAAATGAGAAAAGAAAAGGCAAGGGAACGGATGTATAAAGAACAGCAAATATTAGGGAAATGAAGAAAAATAGAAGGAATCAAATGTCACTTGAAGAGGGTAGGAGTGCAATTGCTTCTTCTCCTTGGCTAATCCACAAATTAATGGAACTAGAGCAAACATAAAAATAAACCATCATTCTACACTTTCAAAGGTGAATCTTAGAGTGGTCACTCAGAATAAGGCCAGATAAGGGTGAAAGAAACAGCAGCACCATAGTGTGCAGCACAAGGACGTTACAGCAGTTCTACTTTTTCCCTCACTGTTTTTACTGGAAAATCTTACAAGATTACAGTATCCAAGGCAAGGCACTGATAAATTGCCTTTTCAAATTATTTCACTGAGGCAACACAAGTACATAGAGCATCTCGGGTGCTGAAGAATCTGAGGGGTTCTACAAAAAACACTCAAATATTCAAGTATGTTAAAAAATAATATATACAGTTTGATATTTAATATCAATTATTTAAATAAACTTTCTTGTCCTAATTTTTATTCACTGACATGATATACATATTTTATTGTTTATTTTTTTCTAAGCTCTTATAAAAAAATCTGTTAAATTAACAAACATAGGCTTTCTCCATTTTTTCTCCTTATCCCATAAGATTTAGGACAGAACTTTATCTCTGTTTCTGAGCTCTATAGGCTGATGCAAAACTGCAACTGAGAGAAAACTCAGTTAATTTTCATAGTGTGAGATCCCTGTGTAATTTTAGAATAACAGAACATCATTAATATCAGCACAATCCTATAGGTTTCATTCTGCTAAATTTGACAGGACTTCTTCATAAGCAACTTTCCCTCGATTGACTTAGAAACACAGCTGGGGAACCTTTTGCAAGGTTGTGAACCAGTATGAGACTTAGGAGTTTGGGGTTTGTTTTTTTTTATCTCCTCAAACTTGAGGTGTTATGAGACCATAAAGTGTTTTGTCATGGCTTGAGGGGAACTGAGTTTCTCTTTATAATTTGCTTCCAAACAGAAAATCTTGAGCCAGCCAGATCATTTCAAGTTTGTGATTTAGAAGAGAGAAATGGGCAAATATCGAACTTATCCTTAATTACCCTTTATATTTCTGACTACGCAAATTTGAATGTACTCGGAATTTTCTCTAAGTGATTTGGCAAGTATAAATTACCCTTGCCCTTAAGACTCTGAGTTTCCACAGACAATGCATCAACAGTTGGTGTTAAAAGGTTGCAGCTCTACTATTAACAATCAATACAAGTTTTCAACAGGAATACACTTAGCCAGCATTAATGCAATTACATTATGTTAAATAATATTAATACCAAAGGCATGGCCATTGCTGGCCTGCACCAAAGTCAGAACATTCCTCAACAACTGTCTCTATTCTTCAAACACCCACCTAGAAATAAAACAAAAAGCTCAAACATTCATATACGTAAATAAATAAATAAATAAATTAATTAATTAATTGTAAGGTTGGACAGTAGTTCTTAAATAAACTTTCTTGGCCTAATTTTTTTTTCACGGTCTGTGGAAATGCCCTTTTGTCATTTTTGTATTACACCTGCATCAACCCTTTTGAAAATCCTACTAGTCGTCTATGTACAATATTAAGTCATCTAAATACATACTTTCATATTTGGCCCCTAACACTTCCAGACCTTGAAGACACAAGCCGGGAGCCAAAAGGCTGGTGTAAATGCAGACCTTTACAGAAATATTGCCTTTAATTTCCAAATGCATTTTTAACTATAATGAATTAATTCCCGGTGACATGAATGATGGCATTTATCTTTTAAAAGAAAATACCACTGCTCAGGAAGGCATGCAGAATGACAGCCCATGCTGTAAAAGCACCTCATTCCCACCAGTGTCTCCAGTCATATTTTGCAATTCCATAGTTGATAGTCTTTCTCCTTATTAGAGATATACTTTTCCACTGTTAAAGTAAAATAAAATAAACATCTCATAGAGGGCTTCCTGAAATTTGAACAGGCATTTGAATGTGCCAAGAGTAGCAGCTGTTTTTGCCAGAAAGAAGATCTGGCAGGCATTTAGTCACAAGGTCACTGCTTATGGGGCTTACCCAAGAGATGCGACGGGAAGCAAGGAATGTTGGCATGGCACTGGGACAGGTTGTCCTTGGTGAACTGGAAGGAGAAGGCTGTTCTGGCCACAGGCATTCAGCAGCAGTTTCACTTTAGAGAGGATTGCACGATTTCTTTAGCTTTTGAGTTCAATTCCCCAAGTTTCAGGTTTGAATGGACCCAAAAAAGTCATCTTCACCATTGCAGGAAGAACTCGTGGAACCAAAAATCAGACACGGAGGCATCATGAAATGTAACTGGATCTGGCTTTCCACGCTCAGTGGAGATTTAAATGCTTCCTGAACTAAGTGACCTAAAACTGTGTGAGCCCCTGTGAATTCTGCAGTTCCGTAACCCTGGAATTTGCTGCAGAAGCTTGCAGAAGGATTATAAATTAGAAACTTCACTTCTCCTAAAAAGCATTGAACGGCAGACCCTGCAAGTTGTCTAGATATGAAAAAGGGCTGTCTTTATCATCTTGCAAAAAAGGGATGGCCTGGCAGATTGTAAGGTGAAATGGCACACTTATTTTTCTTGATATTAACTCTGAATCCTACAAACAGTAAAGCGGATATCAACATTCCCAACTATTTGTTTCCTGGCTGTATGATTGAAATGTTGACTTTTCCAAACACACACTGCTAAAACCCTCAGCTAAGACAATGATACATCCCAGTTGTACCTTCAAATCCCAGTGGACTTAAGAACAAGGCAAGAGCTATCCTGCTACTCCAGCAACCTTGTGGAGCTACTTCTGATCACACCTCAGCTATCAACTCTTGAGTTGTGATTCAACTGGTCCCCATGAGTGTTCTCCCTGTGCTCCACTTCTGGATACGCCAAAAGCGTTCAAGACTGTGCACATGACATTAGGGAAGGAAGTTCAAACCAAGGTCAGACATACCCTCCATTCCCAGTGCAAACCACCTGACCACCAACCCCATCAGCCTCCCCCAGCCACGGCAACAATGCAGGAGATGCATTTCTGATGCAAGAACACGTGATGAACTGGAAACTGAAAATAAGTGGATTCTATATATTAAACTGAATTGAATATAAAGGTTAACAAGCCATGGGTAAAAACTGGAATACTCATTTCTGCAGTTACATCAGTGAAACAAACCTCCAGTTCTGAAGTTACCTGAGTCACCCACTGCCCAGTTTCCTGGGTGACAAAGGAGCTTATAAAGGTTTATTGATGAATTTAGCTATCACTTAGTGTTATTCACTGGTCTTTGCTAACTATGATGTCATTTGTTCTGACTGGTTTAAGGGTGGACGAAGCATCTGAAGACAAGGGCAAAGGAATAAAGGAGATTTGTGAAAAGAAGTGATTGAAAACTCAAAGCCCTCTAAAGTCAGTGGAAAGTCCTGTAATATTCACCCACTTTTTATTTATTGTGAGATTAAAAGCAAAAAATCATTATGTAACTGTGAAACATTACTGGCATTCTGATACTTAGACAAATGCAGAGCAATAAAACACCATTATATGAAGTAGCTATCATGGGAGGATTGCTTAATGATCTGGTTATAAAATACTTCCAGGGGTAGGTGTTTCTTATCTGAAAACTCACCAGAACTAATTTAATCTTGTCTTTTTGTCAAAAATTCCTATCCCACCTTTTTCTGTTCTGTTTCTTGTTCTACTTAGTTAGTGATGTATTTCTTCCTCCCTATCTCTCAAAAGGTATTGCATGTAAAGGTCAATTCTCTTACCACAGCTTCTGCCCACTCTTCAGCTAATGCATTATAGCACATTATCAAGTTTCCAAACAATTGTTCACTTTTCATTAGAATGTGCTAGATTTCTCTCCTTCTGCAGTGTTAGTGAAAATGGTGTTGAGTTGTTGACTAGTAATATGAACAAGCAACTTCTGCCCTTAGAAGTGGGATGGAATTGATTCATCTTATTAAAAACAGACCTCATGGAAGCTGGAATTTGTGCTACAAAGGTTAATGCTATGAATGTGCAGATAGATAGTTTTCCAGCATTTCTATTTTCATGAGTCATTTTCAGCTTCTGATACATCATCTTACCTCACGTTACTTCATATTGATGTGACAGAAAAGTAATGTGCTAAGTCAGGAACACTAATTTATACCTGAAAAGGACCCTTTTGCCCCACTATCCTTCTGCTATTACCTGAATTTTCCCTTTTTTCTTTCTCCAAGAAAAGAAAAAATGAAGGGTTGGGGTAGAAATTCTACTTCCATTTCAGTACAACAAATGGAGGCAACAAATGTGAAACAAAACAAAGCTTCAGGTTGGCAAAGAAAGTAATGATCAGGAGCTGAGATAAAGAAAGCTCAAGAAAATGAACTCCAGACATAACAGTTGAAAAAAGTTAGATATACTGATGGCTGCAAAACTAGTTTATGTAATATATATTTTATATCCAAGCCAAACAGCTCTTTGAACATTATTGAGGCTATTATTACTTTGAAATAAACATTAGAGAGCTTCAAAGCCAGAGCTACATAATACCCAGTACACATTTACATTTACATCAGAATTAGGATGCAGGTTTTCACAAGCTAATCCGCTCCATTTAACGCAACCACACACACCACTGTACACGGGTAGAAGTACCAACGTGTTGTACAGTTGACAAGATGGTGCTAAAAACTCTGTCCAGAAGGGCTGGACCCTGCTGCAGAATGGTGAGAAAGCCCAGGACATGAGCGCTTCTGCAGCTGATTCTGAATAAGAAGTTACTGCTCCATGATGCTTCCTCTCTCTTGCTCCCTTTTGTCCACAGTCTCAAAAACAGCCACCAAAAGTCCCTTGAAATAGTCTGATATTGGACCCAGGAGGGACCTCTGTTGGTTTCCTGAACCCAACCTCTCACCATCCTCAATCCAAATCAGAGCTTTATCAAGCTCTACCTTTATTCCTCAAACTCGAATGAAATCTCTTTTTCTTGAGCACCTCCATGCCCTCTCTCATATCTGGGAGCATCTTCCTGCAAGCAGCTGCAAAACCACTTCTCTGCTCAGCTCAGCTCCAAAACCCTTCCTGCGACGCTTGAAAAAAACCTTGACAATGTCTTGGCTACTCAGTGTACTGAGACTGCTGTCTATCATGTTTATAAATATTGTCTCATTTCTTCTCATACTATCTCGTCAGCCTGTGCCATCTGTTGCCTCCTGTGACATGTGCAGACTGAGCTCTTCACAGCAGCAACTGACTTCTTCTTCTGTGCTTGTACAGCACCCAGCACCACCAGTGCTTACCCACTGCAGGGTTCCCCCAGGGCCATAATGACGCAGGAAATCAACAGAGTTAATGAAGAAATCTCACTCTACCTTCTCACCTTCCTCCTCATTTCGCAGGAGGAGCCCATGGGCAAAGCACATAGTGATCTACGTGGGAAGGAGCAGAGCTCTTCCCTCTGCTCAGGATGGTGAGGTCAGCTCTGGTACCTACCACAGACAGACAGAGAGAAATAGGAGAAGGTCCAGAAGAGGTGACTAAGGTCATCAGATGCCTGGAGCAGAGGATCAATAAGGACATTTGGAGATGATGGGCCCATTTCAAATGTGGAAGAAGACACTAGGGGAAAATCCAATCATAGCTCAAACCACTGCTCCCAAGGATGATGGAGCAAACTCTTCTCTGTAGAGGTAGCAAACAGAACAGGGGGCACTGGCCACAAATCGTAACTGGGGAGGTTGAGCTCAGACACTAGGAAATTCTTTGTCATGAGGAGGGTAATGCAGTACTGGAACAGGAGCCCAGAGAGGCTGTGAAGTCTCCTTCCAAGAGCATTTCCAAAGCTCCTCTAATTACTGCTAACCAGCATTTCCCTTTCTACCACTTCCCAAGCAATAGAAGCTAAATGCATATATCATCCTGATAAAATATTAAATGCTTTAAATGCAACAATAATCTTTAAATACATGCAACTTTCCATGAAAAATGCTAGATGCTCTTTAAAATATGGGAAATAAACTATTGTCCTATTGCTCTCAGAATATATTTGCAACTTCTCCCCAGTCTGTAGATATCTAGATGTTTGTATAAAAATATAAAGGATCATTCAAATTACTTGATGTGGTATTAGTAGATTGTAAGTTTTAAATTGGCAAATAGAAGATGGAGAATCTCTTCATCTGCATTAACTACAAGATTTTCTGCTCTCTGAAGTTGTCCCTATAAACACGTAGATCTTAAAAACATTATATTATGTAGTTTACGCAAATATCAGCGACTTGGTGAAACCACTGTGCATGGGTATCTGCATGCAGATATGTTGAACTAAGCAGCAAAAAGAAATCCTGGACATTCAAAACCATTACTTAGGCTGGAGAGACAAAAGAGGCCTTTTAATCTTATTGCTGTAATGCACTTTATATGCTGCTGATAGGTATGACTTTGAAATTGCAGTAGGAAAAGGAGTATCACAGCTGTTCTCTCATGGGATGAAAGTCTGGCCCCACTGAATCCATGAAAGCCCCTCAAGCCCCATATTTTAGGTGAGAGTCCCAGAAGTGGATGACCTTGGGTGCTGAAGTTAATTCTTCCTCTAGTCCTTCACACTGTTCCCCAAGTACATTTCAAGACCTTACCTGTTTCTCTCATTATTTATGAGATCTGGTTTATTTCTTTTTTTGCTTGACAAGTTGCATTACCCTGAATTTTACTTGATAAATAGGCAGACTGCATCTCATTATTGCTGATGGTTTTGATTTCAGTCCTTGTGAGCTTGTTGGGCAATGATAGGAACATATAGAAACAAATATACAGAACAAACATATTGTTGGAATGAAAGGAAAATAATGGTTACATGAACACTATTGATGCAACTAAATCCACACAGATCTCTAAATCTTAAAAGAAGCGAGCTTTAACTCATATAGTAAGTCAAGGATATCCATCAAGTGCCCACAGTGGGCATGTCCCCTCTGCCTGCACACGCTGCTGCAGTGGAGAAAAATCAGACAAGCAAACCACACAAGGTCTTTTTCTCACACAGTTGAATAACTTGTGATGCTAAATGAAAACCAGAGTGTCTTGAGCACAGCTGTGCCACTCCAGACCTGGGGCAGAGCTCACCGCCACAGCAATCCCAAGTTATGTGGTAAAGTTCTGAAAATCCCTATTTTTCCCCTCTCTTTTTTTTTTTTTTTTTTTTTTTTTTGGTATAATGAGTGTTTAAAAGCTTAGCAAATAGAGTCCTAAAAATGTAATTGTAGCTTGGTAGCACTATTAAATATGTATACTGTGGTCTTTTTGACAATTGGTTTAATCCCTTTATAAAGTCTTCAGAAGTTCCATCACAGAAGCATGGATGCTGTTTTGATCTATTTATTACTCTTAAGTGCTCAGAGAACTGTCCCTATTTTCTAATTAACACTTTTAAAGATAAAAAGCTATGTATTAAATCAATCTGAATGATGGTTGTTTGTGAATCCCACAAGATAAGGCAATTTGCATGTTCACTTTGTACTTACAAACTAAATCTGCACATCTCCAAAGCAGCTCCTTATAATGTAAACCTTTTGTGAGTATTTGTAACTTAAAAGAAAGTTTGGCCTAGTACAGAGGCAGTGCCAATTATCTAAAGGACTTCTTTACTGAACATGATTAAGATACAAAATTATTAGGTTGTTATTTTACATTGTTTGCAGAGAAATTTGAGGAAACTACTTTAGGAACGTTAAGTGTTCTCCTGTTTTGCTTTCTTTCCTTCTTTTTTCTTTTTTTTTTTTGGTACATGTAGTAACATGAGTGCATTCATGAACAAGCAGCCAGTCATGAAACAGCAGCCGGATTCCACATCACACTCAGGTTCAGCTTCCTTTGACACGAATTAAATCACTGCTGAAACCAACTGTTCACCATCCTGACTGAGTGTTCAGCTGCAGCTTCAACTCCAAGGCTTTATAAACTGAATTTTAATTCAAATATTAAATTAGAACAGTGATTTATTGCTGGAATCCAGTTCTGATTATTTAGCACAGTAAACATATTTACAGAAATAGATATTTCACAGCAGTGAAATAGTCCCCGATCTCAGAAACAACTCCACCCTTGCTAAGAAAGAAATCAACAAAGCCATATCTCCAAACCTCTCTTGTGAAGATGCATATTATTATTTCCAGATGGCAAGAACATAACAAGTATACCTACGAGACACATTTTTTTTACTGTATTTGCTCTTGAACATCTCATCAGAAATTATTTCTTTCAGGTTTTGCAATCTGCCTTCCACCACTGCCTCGGGCTTCTCTATAACCACTGGTCTAAGCACAGACAGTTCTTCACAGTTTTTAGCTCCAGCAGACCTGATCATGTCTGATCAGACCTGATCAGGCATGGGATACCTCCTCATCCTCATTTTTAGACTTCCACATCTTCTTCCACTAGCAATTTAGGAAGTGGACAGTCATGTCATAAAATACCTTTTATATATTTGTTACATCTCTTTCTTACTAGAGTTTCCCTTATCATCCTCTGCCATCACTGAAACGTCTTTTTATTCTAAAAAGAATTATTTTTTCCCTGCAAATCTCCCTGATCTTCAGATCAGTGAATACATCCTGAATGCCAATTATTTTTCCTGACCCTGGCCGCAGTGTCTATCCTTGCAGCACACGGTCCATCCACATTTACCTTCTAGATACATTCAACACCCTCTCTTCAGTGTGCTATACAAAAGCCTCCCACATTCAGTGGCAGACCACAGTGGGTATATTTTTGCTCTGGTCCTGCAAATACATGATCAAATTTTTGTGCTCCAGGGTTAATCTGGGTCAGAAGGCCCCAAGAATGCACATCTGACACTCCTAATTTAATTCTGGAAACATGAGATTTACAGACAGAAAATCTCTTTCTGGGAGCAGTAAAGAATGTCAGACCCACTGGGACACTAAAATGACTTTCAACTATTTTTCACTTATATAAAATTTAATCCAAGGACCTCAACACACATTAATTTGCAGACCCTGCACACACCTGTGACACAGCATATGTATTATTCTACCTCACAGAGCAGGGAAAATAGGGGCACTTCCTTCTCCAAGTTCATTCAAGGACAGAACTACACATGGAGTATCCAGAAAGGATTCAGGAAAGTAACTCAGAAGGCCACAGTCTCTGTCATGACGGAAACCTCACCGAGACTAGGGCAGGAAAGGTAGTGTTTGGCTCATTAGAAAAGTCTATTATTGGAATTTTCAAATAGGAAATGTGCTTCTATCTCGAAGAAGCAGCAAGAAAAGTGCAGATATGGCACAAAGACTCGTAACAATTCACAAAGAGCATGGAAATATAAATGTGACATCCCTCAAGGTTGGGTTTTTCCACCCAATATCACAAACTTTCAAGTGACACTTAAACCTAAGACTTGTTTGCAAGAGTGGCACATCACAGAAGACACAAAACCCCAATTCTCATTAAAAGCTGATGACATTAATCTAGGTTATCTTTAAACTGGGTGGCTTGAGAGCATGTCCAAGGCTTCAGTCTCCTAGACACATCCCAACTCCACTGTGGGACAAGAACCAAATATGAATTCATCTTCTTCCTCCTCCAGAGAGTCAGTTTTCCAGGGATGGGAAACCTGGCTATGTGTGTGAGACAGGAGACACAGCCATCTTCAGCCAACCTCTTGCTGTGGTAACTGAAGGACAAGGACTTCGGTTCATTGCCCAGATGATGCAAAGATCAGTTAAATTTCATCACAAAGTCCATTCCTCTCCTAAACTCAAAGCAGCGAGCAGAAATTTTTCACCTCTACCTCACCAGGTAAAAATTCTAACTAATAATGGCTTCAGCTCTTGTTACACCTGCCATTGTCTGCATGTCTCCACAACGGTTTAAAACATTCAGCAGTGTCTCTGTACCACCAAAAACACACCCATCCAGTGTTGAGTCATATTACCATGGAGAACTACTTCCCAAGCCTCAGACTTCTTTCTGGGCCACAGCACCACACAAAAAACAAATTATAATCTTTTATATAACAGAATAAAATAGAAGTTTGGACAATAGCTGGGATTATATTGGGTAGAGAGCCACGAAAAACTTCTCACCAAATCCTTCTGCTCAAGGAGTGCCTCATACACTGTTATACCATACTGGTAGCTCAGTAGATTGGATAAAACAATAGCCTTGTCTCACATTATTAATTTTTCCTATCAAGAAAACTTAGGTAGGCTGGTAGAAATTAGCCAAGCCAAGCCAAGTAGACGGAGTGGGCACAAACCACGCCAAGAACATGCCAAGACAATCCCTTGGCACACGATGGGGCAGCTCTGCAGGACAGTCTAGCAGAGCCACATGGAGCATGCTAAAGGTGCTCGACTCACAGGACAGTGAACTTGACACACATTCAAGAAAGCAATGAGTCACGAACACAAACTGGTCTTGGTGCCTTACTCAGGCAACAAAAGGAAGTCAAAAAACCGAAAGGTATTGAGTTTCCCAGACTGGAGTCTGCCAAACTTCAGTGAGGGCAAACTGAAGATCTTTCACAATAAAGATCTGCCACAGTAGGAAAGAGTGAGCACAGCCCACAACACAAACACCAGCTAAATTTTCTGTCATTTTTTGGTTTGTTCAGGGCTTGGGGTGGTGGTGGGGAGGGGGCAGTTGGCTTTTTTTTTTGTCTTTAAAGGAGGAACTAAAAGGGCCATCCCAATCCACACACTGTAGGAGTCAAAGCATATTGATGGTTCGGTTACTAAACACACTGTGAATTTTCACAGTGGATCAGCAGAAAGTTATGAAGCACAGGTGTTCCTGTAATTGTGATACATTGGGAAAATTCATACTGTTAAATGAGCCTCAGCTTCACACTTCCACCTGCGTGATGTGGAAATGTACTGTGGGTACACGGGGCTATAATAGACGATGCATAGGAATGATTGCTGGCTGGTTCAGGACCTGCTAGGGTTTATTTCTCTTAATTTGTCTGAGTGTGTAATTTCTGCATTTGTATTTACTGCCATCATAAAATGGGAAACGCGTGTTACCCATGCTGGTAAAAATAATGATAACTTGAAAAAACAAAGTTAATACACTGAACTGAAAAGAAATCCTGAAAGAACGTACGCCAAAGGAAATCTAGAGAGTCTTTAGGAAATGGAAAATATTTCAATAAGAGAAGGAAAGCATGGAGGGTTTTTTTCCTTCACATTTCGATTCCACTCAACAGTTTCTTGTTTTCATTTTTTATGGGGAAGGAGGGAGGAGATGATTCTAGAATGGGAAATGTGGGAAATGCTAAAATGCAGAAAGATGAGGTCTGGAAGCAGGTGGAAGAAAAAAATCTACATGGATTACCTGAAGCAGAACATGAGAAACGAATGGAGAATGCTGGCATATAACTCGATTTATTTCCTTTTAACAGGTGTTTGTTGGAATGAGAATTGGAGAGGCAGAATTTCCTTATTTTGTTCCAGACCTGTCAGAGCTTCTCAAGTGAGTGTTTCAGGATTATGAATACAAAAAAAAAAAAACAACAAACAAACAAAAAAACCCCAAACCACAAAGATCAAATGAAAAAAAAGAAAGATGATTAAATATATCTTCCTGCATGCCTAGGAGGTGTCAGTTCTGGTGCTTGACAAGGAACACAGTTCTGACTAGTCATGAGAGACCCTTTCAAGCTGTCCTGGAGACAGCAGACTGCTCTTTGCTACGGTTAGTTGACATGACAGAATAACTCTAAAATCACTAGTTTTCAGAAATATTACCCTTTTAAAAAACATAATCATCACCTTGAAGTGACACCTTTTAGAAAGTGAAGACTTGAATGCAACATCTCAGAATTTGCCTACTCACAACACCTCATTCTGGGCAACAGCTCGATGCTCCATAACCGGAATTTCAAAGTGGCCTTCAAAAGTAGCCCCAACTGATAAGAACTGTCAAAGGGACAACTTTTTCATCATGCGGATGCCAAAGCAGGTAAGTGTTGCAAGGACTACTGGCATAGACTTTTTCCCTAATCACAGATAACAATATCTCTTTTCCAGGGAAATCTGTAACCCTGGAGAAAAGAAGGAAAAAAAGCTGGAATCTGTTTTGGTGAGAAAGACATGACAAGTGCAACCACTTCAACTATGCTGTGTGACAACCATTTAATAACTCATTTAACAGGGCTAAAGGAATTTAAGCCCAATGTTTTAGTCACAAGATTTCTTTTCCATCAGATATTGCCATTTTCCTATAACTTGGTCTGCTGAATCTCCAATACCTCCCCCCCTCTTTTGGATCTTTCCCCACATCTAACCACTTTCTGAGACTCTCCTTTGATCTTTCTTTGCTTTTCAAAGAAAGGGAGGCTTTTCATTGCTTTCCCTTCCTTCTACTCTCTGCCTCTTCCAAGTAATTTCTGCAGACTTCTCCCTTCTCTCAGTCTTCTCTGAAGTTTATATGCTTTGTCCCTCTGACAGTTCTGGAAATTTTATCTTCCTCAACTCATTTGCCTTTGGATGGCTCAATGTATCTGCTGTCTGCATGATCTCCTCTGCTTCTCCAATTCAAATAGCCCACTCAACAACACCTCACTTCCCAAAAAGCTCTTCTTGTCACACCTTGTAAGGTCACTCTCCTCCTGGCTGAGTTTGGTCTGCCTAAGTTGTTTGGCCTCACTGATGTCTCCCAATCCTAATATTCATTTAATATTAATATTTAAAAAAACAAACGAAAAACAACAAACATCAAACTCAGATATCTCACTCTTCACATTCATATAATATGGTGGGACTGGAATTACTACATGGCTTGGAGTTCTTTCCTCATTTCACATCTTCCCTCAGTATTTCTCCCAGTCAAGGACAGACAAGGACAACAGAGGAGTCATGTAGAAGGTCATGGAGGCTACAACAAAGTTCATATTGGTAGCAGAGAAGGCAGATTGGGAAGAAAAAAAAGGCAACCCTTCTCCCCCTCTCAATTTCCTCTCTTGGTAAGTGTTGCACTATTGTTAATACAGGAATGACATTGCTTGTTTACGGCCTTGCTTACTCCTGCCCTCATCAAATATTGTGTCCAGCTTAATGTTTAATTCTGCATAATAAGGAACCAATAAAGACAATAACTTTATTTCTTTATTGACCTGCAGATTATCCCCACAGAAAGTGGTCAGAGTGGCTGGAATCCATGTTATTTACCAGCTTAAAGTCAAAAGCTCTTCAGATGGAGAAATGCTCAGATGTTAAGACATTACCAGTATTTGAAGCATCCATATTTATTGATCTATTCAGTGTTTGAAACTATTTTACCCTTTAAACCTCTTCCCTCCTCTAGAAAATGAATTCATATATGACTTGAAAAAATCATTAGCTGCTAGCTTTCAATAAATATGATCTGTGCCTCTTCATTTCAAGCCTAAAATTCATCTCTATTGGCTAGTGTTGCAAGTCTCACTTTACCTCCTGCTGTCCCACAGGATACTGTGAGGAACCATTCCCACTGGCTTTCTGTTGCAGACCCCCCCCTCTATCTCACAGCCACGGGCCCACCTTGTCACCAAAGTCTCCTATCACTCATGTTCAATTCTTGTCCTCCAACTCTTGTTCAGTGTCTTGGAGCACTTTTTCCTTTCCTGTTCCTCACAGGCCACAAGATATTATTTGCTCCCAGTTCCACCACATTTTTTATCTTCAGACTTCCTTGTCAAACTTGACTTCAGTCTTGCACCTCAGACTTCTTTACCTGATTTCTGACCTATTTCTTAGCAATTGGAATTGCCTTCATCCCTGTACGTACTACCATTTCCAACACATTGCAATTAATGGAAAAGACGCAGATGGAGGATGTCTCCATAAGGATCAGCTTCATATTTCTGCATATAGGAGTTAAAGAAAAATTGTAGCTGTAAAAACCTCAGTCCTACTGATAAAAAATCCCCCAAGTATTACAAGCACTGCAGATAAATGTAAAATAAAAATAAAGCAAATGGATAGTGGCGATCATGAGAAACTTTCAGTCACCAAATAAGGTGAATATCACATTAAACCCACAAGAATTGGCCAACTCTTACCAGTCTCTGGCAGTCCAGGGAGGTTACAGCCTTGGAACATGCTCCCCTCAGTTATATGGAGGCTATAATGGAAACTGTCTTTGTACTGAGCAGCAAACAGCATAGAAGTGGAGAAGGTCTCCGCAATCCAAGAACCTTTCTGTGTTACTTGCACTTTTGCCACCTCCCCGTCATGCTCCATGTTCTGCTTGTCATCCAGATACCATGGTGACATGCTGCTGCCATGATGAGGAGAGTGAGTGGTGTCCAGGAGCCACTGGGATAACGGTCTTTGACAACAGATGGTTATAATATTACATTACACCCTTGGCACCAGGGCTTGCTGACTAGACTGGTGTAATCCCACACAGTGTTTTGGAGCTTTCTTGGGTCTCCCATTCTCTAATCATGGTCTGCAGAAGCAAAGTGCTGCTCTCATGGCAGTCAGGAAATGGTGATGGGTTTATGAAAAACATGGTACACCTCTTCTCTCCCAAAGCCAAGGTGGTTTGGGCTCACGCAGTGTAGTAGTAGTTGTATTTAGAATCATGTTTCAATATGTATGGAAAATTAAAGGAAAGCTACAATATAGTAACTGACCCTTTTCCTTTTCTCTTATAAAACAGAACTCCTTGTAAAAATACTGCAAGTCCAGAAAATCCTTTAGATTAAGAAGTTGTTATAACACCAGGTAAAATAATTTATGGCAAATTACTCTCAAGGCTCAGCTTTCTCAATATTATCCTGCTATTTCATAGACATATATATCTTCCGTACATTGTGCAGGCCTTCAGGATCTGACACTGTTCTCAGAAAAATAAATGGGAAATGAACATAAGCATTTTTACTGTAACATATACATTTCCCATTGCCTAACAATAAAGAAAAATAGGTAAAAAGCTGAAGTTGATAACAATGTCCAGAGACTCTAATGCAGAATATCATCAAAAGGAGCTAATTCCAGCAATTTTGTTGGAGCCATTCTAGGGATCCGCTGCAGAAAAAAGGAATATATTTCTACATGGCGCTTGAGAATAACATAGCCACATTTTTTTCTTTCACTTGCTATTCAAGAATCTTAACACAGTCCTTAATTGTAGCGTTTAAGTGCCTTTGTTACTCCATTGTGTGCTAAATAATGTCATTACAATTGTTATGCTTACACACCAAGTTTTGCCAAAATCCCCCACTCACTGCTTCTCCATTAAATAACAACAAACCGTGAGGGTTAGTTCTGCATCAGCACTTCAATTTCCTCATGAAAAATTGGCCTTCTTTTTTCTTGGCTTGTGAGCACCCCAACCAATATCACTCATGCCTTGTTATACAACAAAAGGAAATAGCGGCGCCTGCAACAGCAATCTGGCTGTGCCTGCCCGTGCTCGATGCCATCTTGACTTGTGCAGCCCGGGCAGCGTGGGTTGCTCTCCCATCCCCTCTGCAGAGAGGTCTCAGTTTCCCAGATCAGCTCTAATGTGGACATTATCCACACACGCTGGTTCAGTGTGCTATAAAGAGGTGCGAAAACAGTCATTGCATCCCTTTTGCACCCAACTTTTTCTTGTGAAGATGACAACAGAGGGATAAATGACCAGCACTGAATGTGCACTATATGCACCTTGCTGCTTCCCAAAGAAAAGGTCTATCATGCAATGAGGTATATTTGGACCTGGCACATGTCTGTCTTGGGATATTTAGTAGGACCCTTTGCACTTCCACATCTTGCTTATCAATTCTGGGGTACAGATCTGTTGGTGTCCTAATAAGGAAACATATAAGTCACTAAAATCAAGACTAAAAGAATTTAATGTGCTCAGCAATTAAAGACATGCTTCATTTAAAGCACTTAAACACTTGACTAGAGTGTCCACCAAAAATGTCCTTACCTTACATGAGATTTCTTATCATTAGATAAGCAGTTGGTCAAAACAGCAGCGCCATTCAGACACCTACATAACTATAAATACTTTACTAGCTCTGGACCAAACCCAAAGCCTATATTGCAGCTTTACTGTGAGGCACCACCCTGACTCTGAGAAGTGTTAATGCCATGTGCTCCTTTAAAGTCAGAACCCACGAGACCCTGAGTGATACCTGAGAAGTGCCAAAAGCTCTCAACTCTTTACTGAGTAAATCACTCCACCAGATCACCCTCAACCAACGTGGAGCTGCACAAAAGATGTCAAAAGAACAAGATGTCACTGGCTTCAAAGGAGGCAGGATTGGGCCAAAAACCAATTATTTTTTGTTTGGGCCGTTACCCAACAGAAAGCAGAGGGAGATTTTCAGTTGAATCCCCTAAGTGGAAGTTGGTGACAAACACCTTTCACACGTTTCTTTTTCTGGCAGGAGTGAGGGAAGGTGGCTCAGTGGCTCACATGCTAATCTTCTACTGCTGGAACTATAGATCAGATGGCAGTTTAGTAATTTTTAGCACAGCTCTTGTTTAGCTCAACACAGACACTGAAAATGAAGCACTCATTTGCTGACTAGAAAATCACAGTTGAGGTCGATTGATGAAGCAGTGCAAAGAAGCCTGTTCTGTCCCCAGCTTGTGGATAAACAATACCAACCATCACCCTTCACTAGTTATATATTCAACTCTTGAATATTTAAAAATCCAGCTAAGCTACTATATAGCTTACCAGTGATTTGTAGGGAAAGTGTCAGATTATTTTACATTTAGCAACACTCGAAGCAGCTGTCCTATGTGTCTAACACAGAATAAAATCATTACGGGGGGAAAAAAAAAGAAAAAAAAAAAGGAAAAAAAGAAAGCCAAGCAACACCGAAAAGCACGTTAAATGATGAATCACGGAAGTGGATTTTCCATTACTCCGTAAAACCTTAGGAGGCCATGAGTTAACTGAAGCAAGCAGAACAAAACAAAACAAAACAAAAAGCCAACAACGAAGCAAGGAAGGTACCATAGCTACTTTCTTGAAAACAAAACCAATCTTTTCATTCCTGCCATTTGTTAGAATTCTTCCTCCAGGCAAGCTGGACAGCTGCACTAGTAGGTTTTTTAGTCATGGGTTGTAAGCCCCACCTGGCTAGATTTGTTTAGCAGACAGCTGGCAGAATGAAATAAAAAGAACAGGGACATACAAACTGCTTCCAAAACAAAAAGCTGAAAGAATACTTTTTGGATGCTTTCACTGAGTTTATTTGGTATACGTTTGGGGGAGATTCTTCCGTTCATTTTTACCATCCTCCATCCCTCTGCACCCCAGAAGTATTAAAAAAAGGCAAAGTGAGACTGCAAGCTGAATAAAACAGATCAAAAAGGAAAGGAAAAAGCCCCATCTCAGCCTATTTATTTTGTAAATGTGCACACATATATGAATGTACACACACACTCTCTCCCTCAACTATGGTTTACAATTCCCCAAGACTGACATTGGTTTTAAATTAACTTTTCTTATTATTCTTTTTTTTTTCCTTTTTTTTATTTCTTCTTTTTTTTTTTGGTTGGCAACTTTCTTCCTCTATTTTCTAAAGCAAATAAGACAGATTTTCTTCATCTGGAATGCTCTTTCTAGCTTAAAGATAAGAAGGAGTTTAAAATTGTGGGAATGGCATCCCTCCTGCATCTGTTTCTCTCACAAACCTATCAAATATCTAATTTTTGGCATTACTGCTGGCTCCAACAGGGGATGACATAAACCAGCTTTGTGGTTACATGTTTCACTTTTAATCTCATGAAAATGAAAATCAGTGCTGAAATGTCCCTTTACATGTGACAATGTGGGACTCTTTTCCAAAAACCAAAGGAAAGGGGCGTTACCCCGGTTAAGCTTAATATACAGCATATGTATAAATTTACTTTTAGTTTGAATTTAGCTCGATGCTAGCAGAAGCATTTCAGGATTCTTTTTTTTTTAAATATTATTATTTTGTTTTACTGCAGAGATTTTAAACACTTTCGAAAGTATCACAGTCGCTACACAAAGGAAGACGCACAACAAACGTAAGATAGTAATCAGCAGATGAGGAGGCTGTTATGTGACAACAAATCTTCTGCAAGTAATATCATTTTCCACACAGCTCTATGGTCACATTCCCGTAACATGTTTCTGTAGTTAGTGTGAAGGGAATCTGGTTTTTGCATGAGTTCTTTATTAAGAGCTAATGTAGTAATACTGGATGTACGACGACAAACCAAGATGGCTTGGATACTGTCTTGATTGGAGAAACTTTATGAAAACAAACTCCAAATGTTTAAAAATAAAAATCTGCCTTGACTCTGAAAGGGAACACATGAGAAAAAAAGAACATTTTAAGCTTATGGTATGACCGGTACCTATGAAACCCAGATGATCTGAGGTTAGAAGAAGCCCAAGCTAGCCTGAAACGCAAACTTATTCCTATATTCCATGGAAAACTAACAAATATTAGCTAAAGGAAGGCCCTGAAACCAATCTAAGCCGTTACATAGCACAGCACTCACCCTCCAGAGCAGCAGCCGTTCTTGGCTGCCCTCCATCCCTGCCTATACATCTCCATGGAGCGTAGACTCCACGGAGCCAGGCGCGACACGTGTTTTAGAGAGTCCTGGCCCCACCAAAAACATCGATATCCATATCATATGCTTCAAACAGGAGGAAGAGGCCTGTAGGGCTTAATCCTCTGGGCTCAGGGAAACCCAACGCCTTCCCCGGGGACAGAAAGTGGGGCCTGCCCACACTTCCATCAAGCACAAAATCCATCTCTTAGACAGCAGGCAAGATGGAAAGAGGTGTTTAGAGGGGGTAATATCAGTCCCTGAAGGTGTCTCCACGGTCATCCCAGCCAACTGAGTCTTTGGAATACCTTTCTGCTCCACTGGGTATTGTATTAAATAAGTGCCCAGCTAGGGCAAGGGCAAGGAGAAATGGGTTCAAAGTGAAAGAGGGGAAATTTAGGTTAGATATCTGGATAAAATTCTTGGCCGTGAGGGTGAGCGAGGCCCTGGCACAGGTTGCCGTGAGAAGCTGTGGCTGCCCCTGGATCCATGGAAGTGTCCAAGGCCACGCTGGATGAGACTTGGAGCAACCTGGGATATTGGAATGTGTTCCTGCCCATGGCAGCGGAATTGGAAAGAGATTGTTTTTAAGGTCCCTTCCAACCCAAACCATTCTAGGATTGTATTATCTATTGAAAACTATTTGCTTAGAAAATATACAACCGAGATCTTTCGAGGTCCTCCTTGTTGATTTGTTGGAGGCAAAACCTGTGAAATCCTCTATGTTGTCCCACACAGCCCTCCCAGTCTCCAGCTAAAAGAACTCTAATTTTGTGTATCTCACATTTCCTGGGTTAACTCTCTAAGAGTTCACCCTGCTCTAGATGAACCTGCAACTCAACCAACTTCTCCAGTAAAGAAAATTGATTCTTGTTTACACCTTTCAATTAGGAGAATCACTGTAATTTTTAAAAGACTCACCCCCCCAATGCTAGAAAATCTCCCTCCTTTAGCTGCATGAGCTTTGAAATACATAAATCAGAAATAAGCCAGTGAAGTCAAAATTTTGCAAGTTTAAAGCTCATCCTTAATACTTGGCTAAACATCCATGTTTATTCCTGTGTATCTCACCCCAACAAACACTTGCTATATTATGAGACCTGCCTGTAAACTGTTCTCTGCTTTTTAGCTGGATGACTAATGACAGCAAAACAACTGAACGTGTTTCATACTTATGTTGGAAGATTAACATAACTCATTTCAACTTTATTGAAGGGTCACATTTTACCCAGGAGAGAAATATTTTAAAAAAAAAAAAAAAAAAAAAAAAAAAAAAATAACAAAACAACAAAACCAACAAATGCAGCGGGAAAAGGGACATCAACTCTTAAAAATATTTCCTGGTATTACCATTTGTATGGCATAAACAAACAGGCAGAGTGCATACATATGGGCCCCAGTCCTGTAATTTGGATGACAAGGGAGATCCTTTTGCCTAGGCAGTGCAAAACTAATTTCACCACACTGGCACATAACGGAATGTGATTGCTCCCTCAGTTTTATATTACAAGGTCACTGGAGCAAAAATTTTTGTGGTTTGTACAGTACCAAGCACTCCAAGAAAACTTATTATATAATGATGTTATATTTAGTGTAAATAAACCCATACCTACTATATAATATGGGGGAAAATACTTTGTCTGACGTAGAGACTCTGAAAAAAATGGAAAGGACACTTTGCAGAAAAACAGGTTTTGATAGAGAAATTTTGCTCATTTCTTATAGTCCAAAATGGACTTTTCTTTCCTGAGAACTCACAACCATTTGGAAACTTTAAGCTGAAGTATTTCCATACAGATTAGGTTTTCTTGCAGGCATCAAAGAACTGAATCCAGAATTCAACTTTTAACAATTCTGACAAACAGAACATTATGATCTGGCTAAACCATGCAATATTGCAACCCTATTAATGCTAAATTTTTGATCACTTCAATAAGCAAGACACTTTGTCTTTCCTTGGCCCTTCTGATGCACAGCATCACCCAGACCTCTGCCAAGATGCTCAGATCAGCCTTGCCCAAGACAGAAGGGGTTTGAAATAAAAAATAATCTCAAACATCAAAGTTCATTCTGCTTCAGTTCCGAACAGATCTACTCAGTGTTGCACAAAATAAGCCCTTTTTAATAAAAATACTTTCAAAACAATTATAGAAATTCTGTCAACATGTTTATTTACCAAAGCACAAGCCTATAAAAATGATGGGTGTTCCCATAACAGCCTTGATAATAAAAGCTCCTGTTTTCCTTTTTAAAAAGCTATGCAACAACAGCAAACACTGCTTTAAATTCCACTTTTTCCACTCCAAGCAGAGAGTTTTATCTGGCAATAACAACTGGGCTCCCTTCCTTCAGCACCTGTATTTTCTGAGGAGCCAGTAAAACAAGTGTTGATTCAACTTCATGTATGAGTTTTAATGCAATCTCAGCCTCAAATGCTGTGCCTTTGGAACCAAAGCATTTTGATTTTACTTTTATCTCATGTGCTTAATACCAGCACATTTACATCCCCCAATGCTTTATTGGGCATATACAGCACCAGGCAGCAAGGAACATGATGCACCATGATCTGCAGCGCTCCAGACTTTGGGACTGGAGCTGAACCAGCTCATTCATAATTACAGAAGTACTTGGAAACTTCATCTTGCTTCTCTTTTTCTGCTTCATTTTACCCCAAATGACCCCAGAAAAATACATTTTTAAATACCTTTCCATGTTATTGCTTAGATACTTCATTTGTTCAGTAAAAGTAATATAAAATGGTGACAATATTCCTACAGAACTGACAGACACATGACATGAAATGTAAATGGTCAAAATGAATACTATGAAAAGATAGTAGATTATGGCAATCTTGATTTGGAAATGCAGAGGCTGCCTTGAAATCATTGCAACTGAACTGCTCAGGTTCAAAGTAGGAACATACTCGTTGAACTGTGTCCTCCATCAGCTCCACCCCACAATTTTACCCAAACTATGCTTCATATGACGCAATCCTACTTCATATCATAACCAGGAGACCCAGGTCATTTGTTAGAATTTACTCTCCTAAGAAAGAGCGTGCAAGAGGATGCTGAACTGGGTATTTACAGAAATTACTTCCCAAAGTAAAGCACCAAGCAGCTCTTCTCAGTAGACCCGTCCGTGAACACGGTGCTGGCGCCCGGTGTCCATTTGAAGGCATCACCCATATCAATGTAGTAATGAGAGTCAAATCCCATGTAATTTACACATTAAAAGGGGAGAGCAATGCATGAAAAAATCAGTTTGGCTAATGAAAAAATCAGTTTGTCTAATGAAATTAAAGTCCCTAATCAAATATTGGCAGGAAAGATATTTAGAAACTCTCCTAATGTCATCCAGCTAATTCTCCCCTATTCTAACTAGAAGGGAAAGCAGTTGACTTATATTCCCTGCTGAACCTCCCGCCCTCAAATCACCAGAAAGACCCTGAACTGAAGAGTATAATTAAGGCAGATTAGGGCAGATTTAGCTGTCAGCTATACCAGTACAGCACAGGTAATTCCTTTTACTTCAGAGGTTGCATGGCAGCTCCAGGTAGGAAATGTACCTACTGGAGAGGATTTTCTAGTCCAGATCATTCTTTGAAAGTATTTTTAACTCACCTTGCAAGTATTCCCATAGCAAAACAAATATTGACATGCTGCCAAAGTACAGGGGAACCTGTGCTCCTGGGTTGCTGTCTCTATTAGGTTAACTTGCACTTTTAGTTTCCAACTTTTTAGGTCCATAAGATTTTACAGAGACTAGGCAATTAAAGTATTAGTTCATAGGAAGAAAAAAAATTATTTTTTTTTTAAAAAGCCCCAAAAACCTCACTACCAACAAAAAAGTGCTGGAATTAGTATGTCCTATAGAGCATTTTCCTATCACCCACCAGCCACTACTAGAGGAAGCCTCTGCTCCCTTTTTATTTCTTGCCCGTCTTTCTCTCTGATTTTGCTCTTCTTCCCTTCACACTTTCTACCATTTTCCTTGATAATATCACCCTGGTGTCTCTTCATCCCCATCCTTCAGTCACCCCTTTGTTCTGCCCCCTAACTCTGGAGACACCAATGACCCACACCATGCACCTCTCACACCATTGTCCTGCCTTTCCAGAAAGTTCGTATGAATGTTCCAATAAGAGAGAGAGAAAGAGGTAAAACAAAAGAATAAATAAAGAATTACCATTGACCGTCATAGCTAAAACCATCTTTCTGGGCTATTTTTTATTTAGGTTGCAGTTTTGATGGTGGCCTTTTATTGTTTTTTTTTTTTGTGGTAACACTGTATTTTAAATGTCTTATTATGAATTCATTTAGTATCGATTGCAGCGGCTCTGATCATAAAGAATTCATTTGGCACGCCATGAATATCATATGCATTCATATTAAAAATTTGTTTTCATTCAAGATTAATTAATATGAGGATTTTTTTTTTTTGCTTTTGTTACATCACTATCTTAATAGACCTCATAGTTTGGAAGCCAAGTCTTAGTATTTTTACAAGAGTTTCTTCATTTTTGCAAAAGAAACTAGATGAGTTTTTTATTTCTTCAAGTTTTTGGGATTATGGTTTAAAACAACACTCCCAGAGTGACTAAAGGTACCAGATCTCATGCATTTATTGCACTAGCGAAACTAAGAAAGTTTTCGTACCTATTTGATGACACTGCATTTCTTCCTAGTCATACAGAAAGACTAATGTCTTGAGCGAGAGCGAAACACAGAAGGGATTACCTGCGACCCCAAACCCGCTGTAGATATGTCAAAACACGCTCTGAGCAAATTGAGCCTTGACTAAAAGCAGATAGGTGCTTTGGATGCTATGTCTCATTGCATCTGTTACAGGCACCGCGTCAGCCACGTCTCCATCCGGCTGCTCCTGACTGTGATGCAACATGACACAGTTTGATAACAAAAGGATGTAATACACCATAATGACTCCAGGCAGGCAATTGTGGTGCGACGGGATGTGCTGCCATGTAGTAGCAGGTGACATACCTCTTCAATCAGTCATGGACTAATCGGCAAAGCCTCCAGTTTAGGTTCATTTTGGAAAAAATCCCAAAGTCTTGATGATTATTTTCATCCGAACGTTTCAATATTGCTTCCTGCTGCGCTCGCCCTGGCTTCCCTTCGCTGTTGCTGAATTTCCAGGTAGCAGCTGAAGCTATACCAAAAAAAACCAACCCAAAGCCCAGTAAGTGCCTGGTAATCCAGGCTGGACACAGCCATTTCCTCTTCGCTAGGCACTATGCAACACATTCACCCTTAAAAACTAACTGAGAGGATACTGCAACAGTAAGAAGTGATTCTTTATTTGTGCTATGGAAAGCAATAATGGAGATTTACAGTTCTTCAATACAGCAAAGGATTTCCCAGAATGCTAGCTAACTGAACCACTCTGTACTGTATTGATGTACCAACACACTGAAAACACCGGTTTATTAATAAATAACTTGACTGAAGAGTAAGACATAGAGGGAGCCTGGAGAAGGGCACCATCTCTACAAAAAACAGGGAAGGCGGGGCGGGCGGGGAGAAGAAAAAGAAAAAAAAAGAAAAACCCCACACTTACTGTATGGGACTGAAGAAATATGATCAGGAGATTAACTTTGGGAATGGGCAGAGAAACTTAAGTGCCTGGGGGAAACGCTGAAGAGCGCAGGGAGTTCTATGGGAGGTCTGTGCCTGCAAAACGTTTCTCCTCCTGTTTCTGATTTGCATAGCTTGAACCATCCCGCCATTTAATTAATTTCTTTTGTAAAGAATTTCACACATGTAGAAATCTGCTCCTCAAAAAAAACAAACTCCAAAACATGTAAAATGCCAGACCCAGGTTGTGTTGCAGACAGCACTGACAGAAAGTGAGCTCAGGAGTGCTGGTAGGGATGAGCTTCACTTGTACTTCTGTGAGATCTGCTGTTCCCATGTCCCCGGGGCATCCTCTGGGCATCAAACCTCACCCCCAGGCACATGCTGGAGTGGCTTCCCCTGTACAGAAACCAGCAGATTTGGAGATAAAGTCACCCTCCCATGCAGCTTGCTACCATTTTGCCAATGGACTTCCATCTTATGTCTCAGCTGCTCATACTCCGCTCCATTGCTCAGTGGGACTCTGAGTTAAGTGAGAGGAATATCAGGGGAAAACATCCCTTGCATCTTCCCTTTCAACTTCAGGCAGTGTGGGGAGGGGTATCAATGTGTAGCAGATGTGCTGAGACCACAGTGATCTCTTCCTCATGATTACAGTTGGTTATACCTGGGGATGTGCAATTTAATTCAGGCAGAAATGTGCAAAGGAGAGTGGTACTAAAGTAGAATAAGTGGTACTAAAGGCTTTGTTCTGTGCACAGTAATGCAGTGTTTTATTTCACTAGACCTGGCTCACGCATAAAGAAAAGAGGCACAGTTTGATACATGCCTTCTCCAATGAGCACTGCTAAGTAAGTGTATTTGTTCTCAGTGTTGTTGTCATAAATATCATGAAATTTCTTATTTGAAGTTGGGAACTAATGATTCTTTCTCCTTAATGTGCCACAGTGACTCTGCACCCTATTGTTTTCTACCATTTGAGAATGCCCAAGGATGTCATTATAACTTCATGTATCAATATTAAACCTTCACAAACAGCCGACTAAATGAGCAGTTATCTTTGTTTCTGAAAATAGTGCACCTTTTTTTTTTTAGGGTTTTTTTTTTTAAACTCCATTTATCAGTAACTAGGTGTAGTCAATTGCTCTCCAGTATTGATCACAATATCTATAGCAGTCACAGAGTACCTTTGCTCAAGGTCATTGTAAGGTCGAGTTATGATCAATATGAATTGACTGTCTGCAAATAAATTTAAGTAGCTGACATAACTGAAAGGAGTAACTACTTAAAGTTAAGGTGGACCATGTGTCCCTGTTTTAGAAAGGCTCAGAAACTATATAAACACGGAGGAGGTGCAAGTCATCTGAACATTCACCACCAGTTCAACAGTGTTTCCTGAATTTAGAGGTGCATAACTATGGATCTAATCCTGAAAATGCTTACTTTTGGGAATAAAAGAGAAAAAACCCGGTCTTCATTCTTAGTCTGCAATGAACTGACTCAAGTGGGATTAGATCCACTGCCTTGAAAGTAAATAAGTTAATATTAAAGCAATATATGCAGGGTCTGTAATCCTATGCTCCATTTCCCATAGGATTTTGTACTCTGTAGAGAATCCAAAGAAGGTCAAACTTTTCCAACATTGATATCTACACTTTGCCCTTCAATACCTATTTAGACATCCATGTCTACAGACAACCATTTTAAAATATTTCACATAGAAGCCAACAATCCAAATAATACATGTTTGTTTTTTTTTTATTGGTAGATTTCCATAGTCCTTGTTGGAGTTCTGGAGAAGATCTACCTGAAGACTTTGGAGTCTCTTGGACAAAGAAAACCCAAACCAGCAAACAAACAAACAAACCAAAACCACTAAGCAGAATAAGGGTATTAAAACTCAGTGGGCTCATACAGTGTTACCCAAGGGAGAGATTTCCCAGGTGAGACAGGCTCTGGGAGAAGACCTGTGATCAGGTCGCTGGCCACTGGATGTCACTGCTGCCTACCCAAAGGTAGCCCACAAAGCACTTGTGTGACTGTAAAAATTGTAGCTGTAGGAAGCAGTTTTGCTGGAAACATTTCACATTGCTAGGCAATTTCTAATTTCAGAAAAATAGGCTCATAAAGCTCAAGAAGGCAATACCCAACTTCAAGAGTAATTAGTTTCATTTGTTTGCTTCGGCTTGAGCTGACAGAGAAACACCAATAAAGAGTAAGTTTGGGGGTCACAAGTAGTTCCAGAAAGTTGCAATCATTGTGTTTTTACACAGGATATCTTCAACAGAGGTAGTGCTTTCCAGTCTCATTCAAAACGACAAAACCAATCCCTCACCTTGGAAAATTCTTCTATTTCTATCAGCAGGAAGAGTATACTAGTTTAGTTTGCCTAAAGGAGGTACCACCATTGCTCTTGACCGTTGCAAACAACTACTCACCATGAGCCCCACTGAATCAAAAATAACATGACCAACACCAAGGAAAGATCTGTCCCACATCTGAAAAAAAACTAACCGAAGTTATTTTCTATATTTAGACTATAGAGTCTATATTATTATTGTTGTTATTAATTGAAGCCATTCATCTGGGTTCGTCACATTAGTGGAGCGGCTCTACGGGTGGGATTTATGTGACCAAATGCAGATGTCTATCTTGCAGACATCTGAGCCAGGCTTTTCTCACATTCAGGCTAGAAAAGGAGATGTCATTAATGTGGGATTAACCTCATCCTGAAGTAGATATAAAACCAGGCCAGATGAAATGCATTTTAAAGGATCTATTTCTCCCCATTGGTTTAAAGGAAGTCCAAATTAACTAGCTCTGATCGAGACTTCTAAAGCCAGGTGAACTCATTCTCACTCCCTCTGACTGAGCTAAATACAGCTGTTAAGTAAAAGAAAAATAGGATGTTCCAGGCGTTCAGAGCAGGAGAACCAACACAGCTCCTCTTAGGATCAGAGCTCTGTGTTAATTCATGCCTCCAGAAGGATGCCTTAAGCCTTCCCATGGAATGCTCCAGAAAAGGGAGCTCAGACCACAAGGATATCAATAGTGTGAGGCTTCCCGAGACAGCTGAGCCCTCATAGACTGTTTCTGCTAGAGGTCTAGCTCAGCTCCTTGTCACAGCTGCATGTTTCTAACCATCCTTGCTGGATTGCTTTCTCATAGCTGAACCAGACCACCAAGGGGTTGGACACGGACCAGACCTCATGCAGGAGAGAGCATGGGAATGCACAGCCAAAGCAGGCAGGGCAGCAGGACGACTTTTCCTGGCAGCAGTGAGCCATCAGACCAGATCAGCCATCTCACAAGACTACAGTGATGCAGAGAAGCCCTCGTGCTGCAGGGAGAGACCACCCAGGCTGGGCAATACCTCTCTCAGGATTCCCAATATGCCAATGCCAGCCCTACTTCATCATTCAAACCCCACTCCAAGACTTCAGGCATATCATAAATTTGAGTCCCAGCTGCACTTCAGGCTTCACTGACACCTCAAGCTGGATTGTATGGTTGGAGAAAGTGGTGCTGTGCTAGAAGTCTCCCAAGATAACCTCAGTCCTACCCTATCCATGAAAAAAAACATTTCCCTTCACACAGGGCAACTCTGTGTGCACATCACTACACAACTCCCATGCAAGCTCTCCTTCCTTTATCCATTTCCCCATTTTGACCCCATATCAACAGCAGCTTTTCCAGCCTGATTTGAGACATGCATTAAGTGACGCTCAGTTAGTATCCAGAAGTAATTGCTTTGTTTTGGGAACCAAGACAGTTTCAGCCAGTTTTTGAAGCCCCAAAGCCACATGCTGCAGCTCAGATGCTGTAACCACAGGAATTACATGGACAACATCCATACCTTTGGCCTCACCCCTTTACAGTGAGCAACACAAGCATTTGGAATGAGCTACACAAAGGAAGCATAGGTGACAGACCGCTGTCAAGTCACACTGGAAAGTGTTACCAACCAGGCCTTCTGGGACAAGTCTTTCATCTTTAACTGAGATATTAGAGGGCTTTCCTAACAAAAAGATACATCATCCATTAGCTTATATATGTAACCCAAATGACATCCTCACAAGTGTAGCAGTCTTGGGGCCCAAACCGTTCAAGAGGCAATTACAAAATCAATAACACATGCTGCGGTGATTATATTTGATTAGAGACAGTGTGGTAAAAAGTAAGGGCAATATTCACCCACACCCCATTCCTAAAACAATAATTCTTCATTGTGATGGTTCTGGTATATAGGAAGCTTTTCTCTTTACACACGAAGGAAATCAGGCTGCTATATTAGTAGCAATGGACACAAATCAAGACCTCAAGCACTAAATGTAGGGAAAGAGTGGAGCTGTAGCCATATGAAATGAGGTCTGCCTTCATTGCTGGGCCAAAAGCCCACATCCCTTGACAATTTGGATGCCGAACCACATGTTATGGTTTGGGTCCATCCTTCATCACCAAGTTATCTTTTTTTTTATTACATACTCATGCCAAAGAAACATTAGATTTTCAGTCGTCTATTGACGATTGACTGCTTCTGCAACTATTCTTACTGGAAGTTGACAAATGGCTTAATATAATGAATATAACTCAACAGACTATGGCTTACTCCAAGGGAAAATTACAATAAAGTTACCAGTATGTTTGGGATTTGATAGGGCCCACACAGGCCAAGCTA
>VZRE01015336.1:1231670-1234944 GCA_013396775.1 Cephalopterus ornatus
ACATTTTTTGGTTAAAGCTGATACTAATCAAGGGACTTTGTGTGTAAGGTGAAGAAGAAGAGTTACTTTATCTTGGCTGGATTTCATTTCCTTGAAAAATTCCATGTCCTTGAAATATTTCCTTGATATATTTCCAGTTCTTTTTAACTAGTCTCCTTGAAGGAAACATTTTGGCTTTTTAGAAGCAATAAAAATAAAGGGCAGAGCATTAATTAGATAAGAGTGTGTGCAGGTAGGATGATTTCTGGTATTTTCAACATAAACACATACTAAGAAACTGCAAACTGATGTGGGAAAGGGACGCATTTAGTGGTCTTCTTTCATATTTTACCTAGATTTTGAAGGCTTCTAAATAGACAAGCCAAGTATACACATGACACAAAATTCATATTCCAATTATTTAACATTTGCCTATGCTTTCTTTGCAGCACTGCCTGACTTTGCACCTCGCCTCTCCCCACCTGCACAGCTGTGCAACACTTCTCAGCCTCTTTAATTTCCTTCTCCATGTCCCCTTCAAAACATCATCTGCTGCCTCACCTTGAACTGCCACGGCTCAGGCAGTGTTTCAGAAACCCATCTCTCCTCACATAATACTTGAGCCACTTTATTACAAGTTCTCCCTGTTCAAAAGCCGGCTACTGGAAGAGATAGCACCCATCAGACCCACAGAGCCCCTGACCTCTGTCTTCACCCCTGGACTTTGCCAATCAGCTTCCTAACCCAAACCATGGTGCTTCCCTGGTTGAGGGATAAGTAGTTACATCTAAATTGCCTGGAGCCCTTTCAAAACTGAGCCAGAGCAAAAAAAAAAAAATCAGCAGGATTCATGCATTTTTCTAGGATAGACCCCTGAATGTTACAATACTCCTTATCTCTTCCGAGTTATAGTCTGCTGGCTCTGCTCAGGATCAGCTGCATCTCCTCTCTAATCCAGCAGCGAGATGAGACCAAGAGGGGCACAGGCTGGGAACGGGGGCTTCGGTGACAGTCGGGCTCTTACGACTCCCAGCTCCACTTGATGAGTTCCAGGTATTACTCAACTGATTAGTATCTGAGAGAAATAAATATCTAGGTGAAGAGCAGCTGGCCTTAGCTCAAAGTTAGATAAGAAAGAAATGGCAAGAACGGGAAAACTGGCAGGAGCAATAATTTCATTTTTACTGAGTACTGCTTGTTTAAAGGGTGTGCAGGGTGGTATGTGCTCTTGTATCCAAGCTGTTTTATGAACTAGAGCTAGCAAAATTAGCCAGATATAGTGCAGGTTTCAGCCCTTAGGGCAGATTGAACCTCTTACTTCTTCACTCAGTGCACGTGTCAAAATTTCTCCCCTTCCATCGAAGGGATACCACAGTAATAGTATCTCCAAGGACTACACACTCCATGACAGCCCTCTTTCACTGCCAGGACCATCACAAACACATTACAGATAACCTCCCCTATGTTCTGCACGCCCTCAACAGTCCAGACCTGCACCGGGGTCCCAGATCCAGCCTCGGGGGCATCACCTACTCTCTCTACAGTCCCTGGGAGTAGCTGCATCCAGGCAAGTGCACAG
Source organism: Cephalopterus ornatus (assembly GCA_013396775.1). NCBI lineage: Eukaryota > Metazoa > Chordata > Aves > Passeriformes > Cotingidae > Cephalopterus > Cephalopterus ornatus. The sequence continues at coordinate 1,233,229 of VZRE01015336.1, forward strand.
AGTCTGGTCTTGAGAGGTGAAGACACCTTCATGGAAAACCTCTAGCTGTAGAGATCTGCCTCTGTAACAAGTTTGGCTGATATTAAGAGAGATTTCCTTGTTCAGATTTATTTTTCCTGAAAACAGAAGAAAATAAAATTGGTTTTTCTTTTTTAATAGCTGGAAGATCACACCTTTAAAAAAAAAAACATCCATATCTGCACAGCAAGAGGCAGTGGAAGGTTTAATCCCTTCTGCGGGGCCCTAACTTTTCCTAAGGAATTGCACAATCCCTCATACTACAGCAATGAGCACAGCAGAAACAGAAGCCCTATTACTAGTGCTACCTTCCTTCCAAACTGTGACCTGCCAGTAATTTTCCTTCTCTAAAATTTCCCTCCTGTCATGACAGATAAAGTGGCAGGGTCTACCATCCCTAATCGCTGGCCCCAGCTCCTGCTGAATTCCAATACCATGCACAGTTTAGTTATGGACTTTAGGCTGCAATTCATAGCCAAACCATGGAAGAGATTTAATTCAATAGTGGCTGGGGTCACAGGAAGAGGGTGCCAAGAGTAGCAGACCCTGTAGTAAGATATCCTGAGAAAGACATTCACTGGAGGCAGAGAATATACTGGATGGTTTTGTGGGAGCTTACAGGAACCGTAGGAGGACAAGAATCAAAGCCCTCCAGGAAAGTTAATGCATTAGAGAGGAAAATGGTGAAGGCTGGAGTGTGAGCTGGCAGCTGGATGGAGAAGTGTTTTGGTTTGAGATGGGTGTTCTTGGATTTGAACCTCCCTAGCTGAACACAAAAAAATAGAACAGATTTGTGCTGGAGAAAAAGTGGTAAACTGCATAAGATGAGACTAAACCCAGTTGCCTCCAAATTTATTAGGCAACAGCTGTTACTAGAGCACATGGAAACTTAGTAAAAGGCCACATAATATTCCCATGAAATGTCGGTGCTGGGAGATGCTAAACAAACCAAGTCACATTCAAAGTGCCATTTATGACACAGCTAACTCTTTAAAAAAGCAGAAAACTGTGTTCCTGGAAAATCCAGAATGAAAACATAATCCAGTGAAGTGCCCTTCAATACCTCTTCCATGGTGATTTGCCCAACTTTCCAAGGATAGCAAGGAGAGCTGGGAGGGACTGGCTTCTGGGCTGAAGGGTTTTTCTGCACAAAAGCAGATCATTGTGGGTGGCTCAGGAACAAAACTGCCATGGCTTGCAGGTAGTTGCACTATGTGCTTGTTGCTTTGCACAGAAAGGTTTTCAATAGAGCTTTTAAGCGTTTACTGTAATGTTGGAAGTCATTTATTTTATACCATGACACAGACCCTGCATTAAAACTATCACTGCCAGGAGTCCCTGCGAATGTAACTATTTTTATGGACCAAATGTTGTGGGTCAATGTTTTAACACAGGCTTGTTGTACAGTATATTGCTCAGTAAAGTGTCCCTCCACTGCAGGCGTTTAATAGTCTGCCTGTTGCGGAGCCCATTACCACAATTCTGCGCTCTTTCTCGGGTTTATTAAAGCCCAGAGAGTCAAGGAGATGCCCGTGGGTGGCACGGGGCTCAGAGAGTTTTCTAAAGTGACCTGTAAATCCACCAGGTTTAGGGGAAAGAGTCCCAGCCCATGACTTCCACCACACCAAGCGACTGCAGTCGCCAGTGGCCCCCACTCCGGGCAAAACAGCAAAAACATCCACCACTGACTTTTTTCCT
>VZRE01015336.1:1241199-1255437 GCA_013396775.1 Cephalopterus ornatus
AAAAAAAAAAAAAAAAAGAACATTTGGGGACGAGAAACCCCAAGGGAAGGAACTCAGATGTTCGGGTCAGGCCTTAGAAAAGGTATCAATTCTTCTTTCCACTTAGCACAGCCTGCTGCCTGCCCGGGCTCTTTGTCTCTGCCCTCTTCCCAGTACAGAAAGCATTTCCCTTTTAAATGACATCTGAGCGCTGACATGCTGGAGGCACCCATCCTGCATCATCTCTGGCAGATGGTGCAGCTGGCCACGATTTTCGGGATTGCTTAAATAAAACCGCAGTGCCATATCAAGAAATGTAGAGAAAACGCTCAACAGTGCTTAAGATGTTTAAACATCACAAACTGTCTGAGACTTTGGATCGCTGTACTGCGCATTTTTGGTGATGTAACTGTTCTTATCGACGGTAACAGTGAAATCTCCATCATGAGTCACTTCTTTTTCTTCCTGGGAGGCAGAGACAAGGTCTATGATATTCCTGTTCTGACCCAATATCAGATTCTTTCACCTTGATACGTTAGGGAGAAGTTTGGACAGTTTTAAGAATACAAGTCAAGCGCTTGAGGTTTTTGGAGGAGGGAGTTCCACTGCTGCCAGCATCAGATCTGGAATGTCCCAATGCCATCAGATGAGAAGCTGAACCACTCCCAGAGCCCACAAAGTCGGTAGCATCTCTGCATGGCTTTCACAGACATCCAAGCAATTTTAGTGCAAGCAGCAATGTTCAAGCCAACATAAATGCTGGTTTTCCTTTTCCCCTATGGTTTCGCTTGCTTTGAGCTAATTAGCCTGATAGCCATTTCCTTACCCCCTGGAGATGCTGTGTTTAGTGGTAGATGTATTTTGAGAAAACAGCTTTTTAAGTGAAAATTGTCATTGTCATATCTAGAAGTCATTTAGCCTGTTCAAGCTCTACAATGTCTTTGGTTTTTCTACTAGTAGTTAAAGTTAGATGTGATACTGGAAAATAAGATTAGGAAACTTTAAGTCATAACTGCTGAAATCTGGGGTTGTGAGAGTGAAAAAAAAAGGGATTTAATTCTAGCTTAGTGGGGCTTCTTTGAAAGTTTAAGCCATGGTTCATCCCAAAGTACATGAGACAACCTTGCAGCATTTATAAAGTTACCACAACAGAGCCATTACCTGCAGGGGTCAAAGGAGACCTGCACTACAGTAAAGCTACTGAATCCAGTGATATCTGGGAATCTGCTTAAAATTTACAGCCTTACCCAGCAAGGGAGGCACTTGGGACGATGCTAACACTCCTAAAACAAATGAAGGTGCCTGGATTTCATTCTCCAAACCCTCCTCAGTGTTATCTTGCCTCAGGAAAGAGTGCCTGTCACACCAAAGTAGAGCAGCTTGCAAAGATATTCAGAAGGCTCAATATGAAGCCAATCCCTTAGAAGCTGAGATGAATTCCTGTGTGGTTGCAGGCAGCTATTTATTTATTTCCTGGTCATATTGACTGGCAAATCTCTTGGCCTTTCAGAGCACCGTCACCCAGAGCATCACCCCGGCATCCTCCTCGCGTTACCTTTGCCCGTAGTCCCTAAACTAGTTGGGAAAGCAGCAGGAAAAGGGCACAGAGCTCACTCCAGAGCTCCTTCTGCATCTCTCCATGAAGGGGATCCTGTGAGCATGGGCAGCTGGCTGCCTTCCACGGGGACCCTGCACGCGGCTCCACCGCGCCCGGGCTCCTCCGGCCGCAGATGTCGGCTGTTATTGCTTGGGTCTCCCATATCACTGGGCCACCTGTACAACATATTTAACATACAGCAGTTATTCTGTTGCTGTTTGCACTGGAATAATCTTGGCAGGAAATGGTAGTTAAACCTGAGCATAATTTTTTATGCCGTGTGTAATGTAAAATCACCTCTTTGGATAAGTAATATACTCTCTCTGCCTTCTTCGTGGAATATAGTATTTCTTGTCCCATCAGAAATTGGCCAGAATTGGTATTTAATATTTGAATGTCTCCAGTCCAGGCCCAGATTGCAAATCCTGGAAAAAAAAGGCACTTTTACAAACTCTGGATTTTAGATGTGGGATACTGTTGGCCCCTTCTCAAACACTGAGATGGTAAAAGGCAGCCCCATCACAGAGTTAGGTTTGAATGGAGGCCTCAGATTCAAACACAGATCCAGGATTTGGATGTGCTTTTTTGGATTTAATCTCATTCCCAGCCATATCCATTTGACTATCACACTGGTTGAAAAAACACTTGGATCATCTATTGGCTTTTTTTTTTTTAAGTGAATTTCAAATTTTCTTCTCCCAAACTTAGAGAGAGGTGACAAGACTCTGAGCATTACAAGAACATGATTTTCTGCTGCTGCTGTTCAAGGGATACAGTAGTTTTTTGCCCTCTGTTTGCTTTAAAAATTAGCTTGCTAATGATAATGTTCCTCTCATAGATGATCTTGTACTTTTTAATGATACCCATAGTTTTCCTCCACATAAATGACTAAATCCTCACAGAAATCTCTGTCTTGATTAGCACTCCTGCTAGTAAAATTTCACATACTAAATCAGTACCAGCTGTAGCAAGAAAGAATGAAAAAGGCAAGTGTAAATGTTCCATATGCCCTACCAAATTGGCATCTGTGTCAGTAACCCTGTGTTTTTTTAAACAATTGTATACATACATTCTCAGAAGTGTTTTGCTCACAGGATTCTGCAAGCAAAATTTCCTCTGTTGGTACATCACTGAAATGTCACATCTAAAAAAACCCCAGCAAGGAGTTTTGCTGCTTCTCCTTCCTACACCCAACCCCCAGCGCGCAATTAAACGAGTTACCTCGAGTTTACTGCACCTTTATTTTGACGTCTGCTCTCCGTAACCTGACACTGGGGCACTTCTGCAGAGCTGCTCCACATTTAGCGCTCGGTTATTAGCAGCACCACCGAAAGCCAAAGCTACTACGGCACTGTAATTATTTCCAAGCTGAACTCAGAAATAAGGACTCGGGTTCCAGCTCGGCGGTTGGGGAATGCTGCGCTGGGAAGCGTTCCGAGGAGCCAGCGGCTCCTCTTTCCTGTGACTCATGAGTGATGATGATGCAGGAGGGAGCTCGTCCCGGCGACAGCCCAGAGCTCTGACCCAGAATGGTCAGTGACTCAGCTTCATCGTGCAAAATCACGATTCGGGTGCAGGGCAGGCCATAGTTACAGCCTCTTGGACCGGCCTTGTGGTCATAAACTGGCCGAGCACCACCTGCTCCATCGTTTTGCTGCGTAGCAGCAGAAAGCCTGGAATACGATGCAATAAATATGAGTACAACACAACTTAAAAGTAACCAACTATGTCCTCAGCGAAAACACTTTCAAGTCACCGAATGCCTATCCTGCAACTGGAATTCAATCAGTATGGCAGAATGGACTTTCAAAGTTAAACAAACATCAACTAGTGCCCCAAATGGGTAGCAAATGCCGCAGCCTCCTGTGGAAAGACGATACGGAGCCAGACTGTCCGCTGGCGTAAGTCAACCTAACTTCACCGGACTTCAGTGGAGCTGTGCTGATCAACACCAGCTGACTGTCTGATCTACTGCAAACCCCAAAGCCAGCCATCGTCCCTCCCTGACATGGGATGATACAAAGTAAACAGGAAGAATTAAGAAGCCATTAAGGACATTAATCAGATGTCTCTGGGAATAATAAAATATTTCTGCCATTTCCAAAAGTGAGAAAGACCCTCTCTCCTCACATTCTTGGCCATGGCAAAGTGGTGACACTTGTTCTGCTTTTTTCCAGTGCAATGTGGAGTGTATATTTGCACATCATGTCATGCCTGTCCATGGTAATCAGAAGCCATTATTTCCAAAAGCTCAAAATTCCCTCCTGGACTCTGGTATGCCAAGTTTTAGTTCACAGTGATCTTTTTTTTTTTTCATGGTTGATTTATAATTGCTGCAAACAGAAGTTTATAATGGAAATGCTGACAAAACCATAACTACAGTGTCACATTAACACTACTATTGCTGCCTTTCTGTCAGACTTTCCTTTAACCCTATGAGCCAAGACTTGTATCGAGTATCAACAAAAGCCCAGAATACACAGGGCATAGTAGACAGAGTGGAGAACTGGAGACAAAACTCCTGGAATAAAATCCTTGCCTCAGTGAAATCAAAGGGATTTTATCCCTGGTGTCTAGTCTCGCTTCTGCCAGACACTTGCTGTGTAATTTGGACAAATTTATCCTCTGCAAAATGGACAGGAAAATATGTTCTGCACTTACCTTACATGTGTTGCAGCATGATTAGCAAATCATGCTATTAAAGGAAGCAGGGGAAGGCTGAGGATAAATATAAACACTACCAGTTATTTACCAAAAAAAAAAAAATAGGCAAATATTATTCTAGGAATCCTCTATGCATGGGAGATGGTAGGATCTTTACAGCTCTGCCCGCATGTATTTACACAGAGACATCAGTATAATATCTCCCTGCAACACCCTCATTATTTGGGTCTTGTCTCATGTTTGTGATTTTCAATTTTATTCCTGGCTGAGGTCTCATTCTTGACATTTTTATGTAGGTTTTGTATGCAATAATATACATACATTAGATGGTGTTGAAACCATCAACCCGGGTTACTATTTTTAGCAGAGTGCAGAGGATGGGACAGAGACATAAGTGACAATTAAAGAGAATATATTCAGAGCTGTCATCAGCAAATATTTTTTTCTCTTGCCAGGAATCCTAAGTGTGTAGAAGGGCCTCCCAGGCAAAGTTTTTAAGGCAAAACAGTCGGGTCATTCAAAAAAAAAAAAACCCAAACAAGTAAATGACATCATCAGGAGGCTGGGCTGCTCTAAGGTTCCCGAGAGCTGAGTTTGGGAGAAAACTCTTATTTTCTCCCTCAAATTGCTGATCTGCCTCTTTGCTTCTGTACTACCCGGGCACAGCGCCTGCAGATGTATATAATTTACAGAGCTTTCCTCATCAAGGGGATTAGGCAGCCCTCTTTCAATATGTATAAGAAGTACAAACACACACTTACCCACTATGTTTTACGCCTGTCTGCAACAAACAGCTGAACAGATTGTGATGAAATTCAGACATTGACAATCTGACAAAAAACTTCTTTTTTCCCTTAAAATCTGGCTTCCAGAAGTTTTGCAAATCTAAATATTTTATTTGAATACCGCGAGGGCCCCGATCTTACGGAAAGCCTACGAAGCAAACATGGAGAGATATGTAGTTAAGGGGGGGGGAAAAAAACCACAGCACAGGCACATACACAAAACGCATCTATTTGGTGCAACTTGCCAATTTTCACAATGACTCGGGTGTGTTTTCTCTCCCTGGCTCCTGAGACTGTAACTAGACTCCTCTAATAAGCACTTTTTGCCCACCAGTGTGTCAACGGTGCTTTAACAGTAGTTTCAGTGTCAAATTGCCCTTTCCTCAGCAGGGATTGTTAAGCCTTTCTGTATTATACTTCCAAGACTCTCACGAGCTGGAGTTGGGAGATATAATATTTTCTTTGAAGTTTGCATTTCACAACACACTGGGATGCAAACAAGCTCCAGTTTCTCAGTAGTCAAACAATTCTGGCACACAGGGACTAGGACTAAATATTGTACCAAATTTTCTAATTACGTCTTTGTGATATTTACTACACGATGTTAGGTGAAAGCAGATTCTAATCAATATAAACCCCCTTGTCTAAACAGGACATCTGGGCTTTGAAATATTCTGTTTGTTGTCTCGAAATTACCCTGTAGCAAGCCACTGTAACACTATAATATCTTAGTCATGGAAAACTTTGGAGTATTTCTGATAAACTTATCATAAACAGATGAGTGCTTTCTCTCTTACAGTATTAAGGTGATGGAAAAAGTGAAGATAAAAGTCAGCTGTATGCATAAAATCATAGAGACTTATGCCAACAAAATGCTATGTTTACAAGTTTAAAAGCTCCAAAGTCTGAAAAGGCAAAAAATTAGGATTCTTAAAGTAACACTAACTCAGCCACATGGCACATCCTGGCAAGCACATTTAGCAAAATAAACATTAGCATATTCATATACACATTTCTAGAGCGACGTATTTTTAATGTGGCCAAACTAATTCAACAATGGGAATCTCAACTTTTCTCATTTTATGGCCAGATTCTCAGCTGGCAGAGACATATTATTTCAACAAACCGACATCATCGACAGCAGCGAAGCAGCAGAGCTGCTTCCTTCAGAGCAGGCAAGTGCCAGAGTCTGATGCACTTACGATGACAAGTCTCTCTTTCTGACTTTTATTATCAATATTCATACAACAAGATAGACAGATGTGACTAAGAATCAGCTCCTCAGCTAGAATTCCGAGCCTTCCAGTACAAAAGCATTCATGAGAGTCACTTTTTCGCCTGCGTTCTGTCACGTAAGAGAATCAGAAGGAATTCAGCCTCCCTGCTAGGAGGATTTCACAGCACAAGACATGGACAGTTGTAACTCTTTGGACCTGAATTTTGGATGATGCTGATTTTTACTGATTCTCTCAGCTTTATCTGACAGTTTCTTGATTTGTTCTTCCGACAATGACAAACTGCACTGGAGGGGAACATCTCCCCACTCACCACAGGCATGTCAGCACAGGATCTGCTCCCACATGCAAACCTTCCCACAGAGAAAGTTTTCTGTGCTGAGGACATTCTCTGTGGATAACAAGGCAGATCCAGGCTCCCAAAGCAGCTGCCTGTGCAAAGCTGGCTTATCCCATCACCCCCGAATTGCCCTCGGTGCAGAGGATCTCCGGATGGCGCCGGGCCAACGACACCAGCCTTCTGCCATCCCAGCCTCCCATCACGGACACCCTCCCATCATGCCAGGGCTCGCCAGCCTGGGATAAGGGGATCTAAAAATGACACAAAGCCCCCTTTGCCCCACCTTAATATGACCTACACTAAATCCAGCTTGGCTGGGGCTGAGGATCAAGGCCCTTAGACACTCTTAACTTAATGCTCCAGGTAGGAATAAAACTCCCCCCCACCAGCCCCTGTTTATTTTTATTTTTCTAGTGCTCAAGGTCCTGGTCAGGACCACAGCCCTGCTGAGGGACACACTATAAATACAGAAAAATCTCAAAAATTCTCAGTTTAAGAAAAGGTTACATGAAGAGAAGGCAGTGAGAGGCAATTGCACGCAAATATTTTATATATACTACGTGCAAATAGTTTGTTGTTTGATTTTTTTTTTTTTTTTTTTTTTNTCTTGAACCTCACCCAGCTGGACTTGGAGGCATCCACAGCAAGTTGGTTAACTGTTAACAGGCTTCATAGAGACACGCGGGGAATTAATCCTCAGATCACCTCTTTTCCACTTTGCAAGTCACCAAAAAAAAACCCCAAACAGACAAGCTTAGCTCTCTGTACCATTTCAAACAGTAAATGTTGCCATTTCAGAGTCAGATATGGAAGGAAAAAAAATAAAAAGAAAACTGGAAAGCACTTCACACCTTTGAGCTCTCTAGCCTGTTAACAAACTGAAGAGATATTGGCAAAGAGGTTCAAAAGTTAGTAGGGGCGACAGACAGAAGAACAGACAGTGCAATTGCTTCATTTCCATAAGTGCTCATGCCAAAAAAAAAATCAGATTTGATTAATAATTAAAAAACAAACAAACAAAAAAACCCATTATCTTGAGAATCAGGAATAAGTCTGGCCGGAAAGTTCAGAAAGGCCTAGACATACAAAAACAAAGTGTTATAGGGCAAATCCCGACTTTGAGGCTTTGTTACAGCCCTTCCACACGAGTTGGGTGGCTCCCATTGCACAGGGGGGAAGTTTTGGTGCGGTGGGGGGGGACACCCACCTTCCCCCCAGTATCCTCGGCCAGGAGCATCCAGGCCACAGGGTGGGAATGGCCATCTGAGAGCCCCGGGCCAATTACCCAGTAACACCCCCAAGCTCTGAAGATCTAAAGATCCCCTGAATAATCCTATTCAGGGAGAAGAATTATAACCATGAAGGGCAAAAACGGGGGGAAATGGGATCCTTCCTCAGGCCCCCGGCAGACACGGAGAGGACAATGGGGAAATAAGAGCTAGCACAAAAGTTTCCTCGAGTACGTCCTCAGACACTGTGGTTTCAGATGAGAATTTCCAGAGGCAGGAACTAAAAGAATATTATGATTTTCTTTGGGGGATTAATTACTTTGCTGCTTGTTACCTTTTGTTAGAGGCATGACACCCCGTAACCTTGTTGCACAAGGCACCAGATGTCCATTTAAACATCAGTTTTGAGCTAAAAATGTTAGTTTTCCCACTTGGGTCCAGAACTTATTTTCTTTCTGCTAAAAACCCCATGAATCTTAAGGTGAGCAGACACCAAAATGTGCTACAAATGATACAGACGGGTGCTGAGTTCTCTGTGTGAAAATAAATAAATAAAGTCAGTCCTTCCTCCTGCTTGCCTTTGCTGGGGACGCGTATCCCCTTACAAATAAAAAAAGTATTAAGAACATGTTATGAAAAATAACAAAGAATAGCAGAGAAATCAAAAAAGTGAGTGGCACTTCAGATGGAGTTTAGCAAATTAAGTCATTGACCTGAAGAGGAGATTAATACCAAACAAGGTGCCCCTTCTTCTGAAGTAATGAATATTCTTCAAACAGCAAGGGAGCACTGACTGCTGTTTGATGCTGATGACATTGAAAATTTAGGAGAACAGAAATTCCATCATTTTTCATTTGTATGCAAATGCGCCTGTTCCAGAAATTAACCCCTGAACCCCATGTCAGTTTTCATCTGGAGGAATTCTCTTCGCTAGCATCACACAGCGCAGCCTTGCTGCTATCCTGGGGTCACTGGGGCTTCCCCACACACAACAACACAAAACCCTAAAACAAAATAACCAAAAAAAAAAAAAGGGCAAAAAAAAAAAACAAAAAAGAGAAGAAAGTAGGGTGGGGGAAATTGGCCAAATCATGCCAGGCTTTGTTTCCTCCCATTAATGGGGTATAAAGGAGCAATAGAAGCCAAAGCCTGTTGTAAAATGCACATCTCTAATGCCTGGCTCTGGGTCCTGGCATCATTGTCATGCAAAAGGCAGCTCTACCTCTTTAGGCAGAGCAGCACCCACTAATCACTTCCACTGGTGTTAAGGTGAACCGCGGGCCAATATACAGCCCATATTACTCTTCCTTTCAGCTCGGGCTTCCACTGTTAAAAAGTTCTTTTGTCACTTAGCACCTTAGACAAATGCGACTATCTGCATCTGAAGGGGAAAGAGATGATGGAGGTTTTTTAATTGATGTGGATTTAATTATGCTAATTTAGACAGCTGTAAAGCCTTTTCAGTAGAGCTGCATAATGGGACCAGCAAATACAGGTGTCCTTCACTGCAGGCGCTTAATGTTTAACCTCAGTCGTTTTGTAAGGAAGGGAAAATGCAAAGTAATGGTTAACCAGCAGAAAGCTCTATTTCTTGAGGACCTAAAGAGGACACTTCACTTTGATTCTTCCTACAATCCCATTCAGGGGCTGCAGAAATCCACACACGCTGAGCAGCGCACAAATACTTTTCACTGTAGTGATGAGGATGAGGCAGAAACAAGAGGGTTTGTGTCTGCCACAGACTTCAGCATCCTGCACAGGGTGTCCTTTGCTTAATTTAGGCTATCTCCAAACAAATACTTAATTTAAATCAGCCCTTTCTTGCCATATTTTTTAATCCTTCGTATCTGACCACCTACAGCACCAGCAATAATTAAAACCAGTAAGCAAAATATCTTCATGGGGTGTTTTTCTGGTCTCTTAGACTCCTCTGAGGCTGCTATGTGTCTATCCTTCACAAAGTCCCCCACCCTACACCCTGCATCCTTTCTCTAGGCTGGGGCTGACACCTCCAGTGACCATTTGGAGATTCATTTTCCAAGGCGTGAATTTGGCCAGTTCGGGTCCCCAAAGCGGTCACACATCATGTAACTTCAGTGCTGCTCAAAGGGAAGAGAGTAAATACTTGGCCAAAGGTGAGGAAGTGACCACTGAGCTTTTTTAATATAGAATGAATCACAGCCCGGACGTGCCTGTGGGCATTGGAACGAGATGATCCTTAAGGTCCCTTCCAACCCAAACCATGTTATGATTCTGTGATTCTTTGGTTGCCAGGTGCCTTGTGTCACCTCGAAGCTCTCCTGCTCAGTAGCACTGTCTTATTTGTATGACCACTGTTTTTTTTTAATAGAAATTGCTATTTATTAAACACTATTGGACTAGGACCAAAATCTTTGGCATACAAGTTCTGTTAGACCTCACTGAAGCAATTTCAGGTGATGCACAGTCTGCTCAGAAAGGTGGACTTTGGTCCAGTGCTTTCCTCCTAGAACATCTTTTTTTTTTTTTTTAAGGAGTGCTCTCAAACTGGTGAATATGCTGGAAATATGCACTACATCATCAGATGGAGTTGATTTGTGGAAGGCAGAAGAGTAAAGATTAAATCCAGGTGTACAAAACTATCTGCTGCTACATCTTCTTTAGGACTCCTGAGGCAGCAAGAACAGAGATAATGGGAAAAGTGTTTTTCCGTAACAGGACATCGTGTGTTGTCCCACTCCAGGGTGGGAGCTGCTCTGCATAGCTGTGGCTACCTCCATCAGGGTGGCACCTGGATGCTGCACTATCTCTATTCGTTCCTACAGTGCAGTAGAAATGGGCTTTTATCCCATTCTACACTGAGCTTATATGATTTGCCCAAGGTCATTGACAGCAGATGGAAATTCAGATTTTGACTTTTTTTCCATTGTTTCATCCCCCAGCCTCCAATTGCATCCCCCCCTCTTTCCCCACCTTTTCCCTCCCTGTCTGCATTTCACCTTCTTAGCTCCAGACACCAGCTATGGCAATCCTCTGTATTTTGGCAACAGTTCCTGTTCTGGGAAATGTTAACGACGGGCACCAAGGGGTTAGCAAAGTCCTGTACTTCAACCAAATTACCCAGCTTCCAAGTCTGCAAATTCTGCTGCCTAGATACAGATAATTCTCCCCAAACACTAAGTCCCCTTGTCCCCTCAGCTCCTCCTCAGGAATAGCCAACTACAAAGCTCTAGATAGCTATTATATTCACATGCATATATTATAAGCATTAGCTTGACGAGCCTGCCCATGACAGCGTCAGTCAGACTTCACTTCATCCTCCTCCTGTGGTCCAAAGCTGGATCCAACACCCATGGGCCCATGCTGGGCTTGCTGAAGGGCCAAATGCCAGCTAATCTGGAAGATATCCCTTCCAACAACCACACCTGACTTCCTGGCTCACTTCCCCCAAAGTCTCCTCGGTTGTTCGGGCAGCTGGGACACCAACAACGCGCTCGGGGTTAGGTCAAGTTTTCCCCTTGGCTGCTTTGAGCTCTTTGATGCCATTTTCCTTGACTCACCCTTGATTACAGTGAGTGGTCTCTATTACATTTTCAAATAACCTGATATCCATACGAAAGGCTTTGGGATAGGTTTTATTTCAAGTGTTATCCATCCTCAGGACTGCCTGACGCAGAAATGTAAGAATTGGTCCTAGAGCCAACCAAATCCTGGTGCTTAGCCCAGCAGTATATCAAATTTCTTCTGCATACCCAGGATGAAAATGCACAGGCTCTTTAGCGGGGACAGCCAACATACAACATACCAATGTAAGCACTCTGCTCTGTATTTTAACAGATTTCAGGAATTTGTGGGAATTCGCTTTAACGCTGGAGAGTAAAAGATCTGAAGAAATGCTCCTGCAAAAAAAAAATACAAATGGGTGCTTTGATAACTATAAAGTTGCTTTCTTGGACCAAGAGCCCACATTAGGAACCAAATAAAATATTTAAAGGCAAAAATCTTGCAAAGTTTCCTCCTGTGAAAGGGAAAATATGGTCTATGCTATACCAGACCTTCCTTTTGCAAAATCTGTTTAGGAGTTGCCATGAGACAAGCAGGATTCAACAAAGAGCTTGACAATTTCTGTTAAAGTTGCATTTATATATATTTCTAGGAACCGTTGGTTTGATTTTTCTTTAAAACCAAGTGTCAGGTTGCATTTCAGACCACATATAAATATAATTTTGCTCTCACATAATGCTTTTGTATCTGGTGTAATTCCATTTACTGCAGCGGTGTTACCTTTCAGTTACCCTAATGGGAACAAGAGCAGAATTACACTGATAAAAAAAGCTGCTTGCAGAAAGAAATACAGAAAGAAAGAACACAGGAATAAATACTTCCTCTGGCTTATTTAATATATTTCCCTGTCCAAATTGCAGCAAAGATACTTATTTCAAGAAATAGTGTTTGATCAGCAAGAGTAAACACTGATATGTCTAAAACTCCAACAAGCAGTTTTTACAATTCATCAAACGACACCTAAGATTGGGCAACTGAAAGAAACAACAAAAGGTTTCAGGTCATATAATTATACCCTTCTGTTTCCCAACTTTCTTAGAAATCTCTGTCTAAAAATAAGTCCAGCATCCGGTTGCCTTGAACAATTGGCTTATTTTAAAAGATATAAAAACTCTTATTACAGCCTTAGCCATTTTAAGGTCTTGGTGCTGACACAGAGTAATAGTGCTTAGCACTCCTATATACCGCTTTCCATCTCCAAAGCACTTTACAAACATTAGCTAATTAATCCTCACAACACCCCTGTGAGGTATGTAGGTAAGTATTGTCATCCAATTAGGTAAGTATTAAGCACTGTTATCCCACCAGATAAGTATTAAGGTCTCCCATTTTACTGGGGATCCTGAGGACAACAGGTTAAGTTACTTACCAAAGGTCACAGGGGGAGTCAGTAGAATAAAACTTGGGATGCTTTGGTTTCTTGGTGGCTATTCAGGCATCCGGGCAGCATCCGGTGCTGCTCCCTCCACAAAGGCACCCAAGGCCATCCACACGGAAATTAGGGTTTTCTATAACCCCCGCAAGACACAGAGCCATGGGTACAGCACTGGGCAAAGGAAGCACCTGAGAAGCTTCCCCTCTTTGGGGTGGGCAAAGACGACATTGCCTAGCAAAGTTCTCAGGAAGTTTTTAAGAATAAAGGTCTTGGATTGGTGTGTTTTCCTATTGGCACACATGGACAAGCATTCTAAAGTATCATCAGGCTTTGCCAGTCACAAGCTCCCTCTTCCCCTCCCAATTTATCTTTCTTTCCCACTGTCTTATAAAGATGGACTCATTAAAGCCTCACATCAAAGATATAAACACAAAGATATGAACCTTTCAATTGTGGTTTGCATTTTCTGAACATAAAAAAGTCCATTTTGAAGCCCCAGCTCAGAGGCTTCCAGGTTTGTAGGTAGGCTTGAATCCCCAAATACACTTGATGCGACAAATCCCTTTTCTGAGGATCTAGAGAACAGGACCAGCCCTGCACATTTTGGGTTTAATCTAGTCTTAACAGATGTCAAGCTGGTGAAATAACATCATCTGTCCCCCAGAGACAATGCCAGTGTTCACATCTGCTTCTAATTTCACTTCACTGCTAGAGAAAAAGTGAAAGCTCCTACTGTAGCTCTACTTAAAGCTGTGCTTGCAAGTTAAAAGAGTCCTGACCAAAGGCCCAAAGGTTGGACTTGATGATCTTGGAGGTCTTATCCAACCTAAATGATTCTGTGATCGACTTGGAATCCAGTGAGTTTTGTGAAGTTATTGAACTCTAGATCTGTCTAAGATGACCTCCAAAAAAGTGAAACCCACTCCAAATGAGCCTGAAGGAGCTGAAATCCCAGGCAGGGCATATTGCAGGGTCTGCCCAAAGACCCAGCACTTGCTGAGACATGAAGGACAGTCCTGACTGCCCTCTGCTCAGCAATTTGGCACTTGACTAGTAGCAATGTCATGCAGCTCTTCCTCTGAATGCAGGGGACCAGCACAGCAATGCTCCAGCTCAAGCTGGAGTGGAGGCAAGTCCCAAGTGTTAAAAAAAAAACAGAAAAAAAAGACCATGACTAGATTTCGACTGAGCTGATTTATGTTTTCAAGTGGAAGGCGGTTTTAGCTGAAGTAAACTACACAGTTTTTAGATCATTCAAAATTGATGGCAGTTTGATCCCACAGGACGTCAAACAAACACAAATGATTTGCCAGGAATCCCTACAAATTGAAATAACCAAACCTCGTGCAGTTCCAGCAAAAGTCTTGAAAAACTTTTAAGGAAGGAGGAAAAAAAAGGCCTAAAATAGAGAACTTCTGTTTTATTCGTCTATACAAAAACAATGCCAATGCAATATATATCCAGTTATCAAATGCACACAAAGGAGCAGCC